>PISX010010744.1:0-68859 GCA_004024625.1 Mellivora capensis
AATAATTGACTGAAGTAATGTGTGCAAAACATTCTGTAGAAATACTAGTATTCCTCCTGTGATTTCATAATTACTAGGATTTTAGATAAAGAATAATTGGGGCACCTTGGGGCTCAGTGGGTTAAAGCCTCTGCCTTCCGCTCAGGTCATGGTCCTGAGATCGAGCCCTGCATTGGGCTCTCTGCTGGACGGGGAGCCTGCTTCCTCCTCTCTCTCTGACTGCCTCTCTGATTACTTGTGGTCTCTATCAAATAGATAAATAAAATATTTAAAAAAAAAGAATAACTATATTTTATCCTTCCTAAGACCCTTTGGTGTACTATGGAATGGGAATTCCAATGATTCATATTTTACCTTTACCAAGATAGAAATTCTCCCCTTTTTAAAAATGTGACTATTTATGTCAACAAAAGAGACTATCTATCTCCTTCCCTCCATTACCCCCAAATCTCAGAGGATATGAAAAGATCTCAAGTTTAAAAGCAGAAGAAAGGAAAACATGAGAGCATTGCTTCATTTAACCATGTGCATTGTTATTTTCTCCCAAAATTGAAGTTACAGTTTTTTTTAAAGATTTTATTTATTTATTTAACAGAGAGAGAGATCACAAGTAGGCAGAGAGTCAGGCAGAGAGAGAGGGGAAAGCAGGCTCCCTGTTGAGCAGAGAGCCTGATGTGGGGCTGGATCACAGGACCCCAGGATCATGACCTGAGCCGAAGGCAGAGGCTTTAACCCACTGAGCCACCCAAGCACCCAAAGTTACAGTTCTTAATGGCCTTTTGTCTACATTAAAGAACTGTGACTTTGCCGGCACCCTGCTAGGCATCTCTGTAATAATAGCAGTCCTTGCGGTCAGATTCAGAGACAAATAAAATTGGACAATAGAATTTTGCTTCTTCAAAGTTGCTTAACTGATTGGAAGTCTTTTATATGGCAGTCTGCAGCTGTTGACGCTTCCCTCTGAGGCAGCCTTCCCCAAGCAGTGTGGAACTACCTGCTGGAGAATATCTTTCACAGCTGGTTTCTTCTCTCCTACGGCAATAATTGTGTTCCAGGCAGGGCTACATATACAGATCTCCCAGCTGGAAGGGGAAACCATGAGTGAGAAGAAAATTCTAGGCTATCGGTTGTGATTTTCCATGAGATTTTTTAAGACCAGTGCCAAAATATATATGGATGTCTGGGTTTGTTTAATTAATTTATGATATCTGATTGGGAACTCTATATAGTAAGTAAGTTTAGAGGCTTTAGAAAAATAAGCAGAACGTGTCTTGGGGTTCTTGCTAAACTGTTGCTTATTCCAAGTGGTCACAAGATAGGAAAAGGAGCGAGTCAGGGCCCAATGGACATTCAGCTGCTGACCCTATAGTGCCCATCATCACTGAGTTAACATCCAATCTACTTCATAGAATTTAGCAGGCAATGTGGCCTGTCTCATGACCAAGACAAAGGAAAGGCACAGTACCTTTTTGTTAACCAGCATATGATTTTCATGCCGACAGGAACAGACTCTCAGCTGTCAAATGGGCTGAGATACGAAGTCGGTCAAAAAGCAGATGGGGCAGTGTCTCTTGCAGGAAGTTTGATTCCACAGACACATTGGTAAAAACTTGTGTGCTTGTGTTCTCAAAGTCGGAAAAGTAATTCGGCACAGCTTTAACTGTGACCTTTGATTATCTACTTTATCCTTCGTTACCCAAGACAGAATAAAAAAAAAAAAAAACTGCCCTTTGCAGAATCCATATTTCCAGAAGAAACCTGTGATGCCAATTTCAAAGGTGAGGAAGGATCAGGCTGTGATAGAACTTAATGATCTATTTTCATGCCCTAGTGGGAAAGAAAAACATTCAAAAGAAAAATGAGAGTGAAAATGGGATTCTGACTACAGGTGTCTGCTAATTAATTTGCAAAGTATCCTGAAAACATTAAAGACTCACCAACAAAACTACTTAGCAGCAGCCCATGTATGAGATACAACGTGGACCAAATGTTTGAGTGTTTTTATTTATGTTTCAAACACATATTTCTATATTTTATTTATGTAAAAGTGCAGAACTTAAGTGGGGAAACCTACATATTTTTGAAAATTACGTTTTATATAGACTATGCCATTTAATTTATCCTGAGACTCTGATGACAGCTTCGTTTTCCTCCTTTCACTGGTGAAATGTGAGGGACAGAGAGGCAGAAGCCCTTGCTCAAGAGCATTCTAATAGCAAGTGAAAGAACCAGAATTCGGATATCATGATGCCTATAAGCAAAAGGACAGAAAAGTGAGCTGTACAAACTGATACTCCTCATCCTCTTATATGGAGAGATCTGGATTTTTAGTATTAATTTTCCAAGACTGTTGTTGAGAGCTTGAGTTTCAACACATATAGTGATGTCCAACAAATGCATTGCTTCCAATACTGGGCTGCATCCAGAACCTAGGCATAATATAGTTCTCAAAGTCAGGAGAGTAGGTGCCCAGTCCCAGATTATTGGTATAGGATGGCTAAGAGAACTGACTATGCAGGTTGGGGTTTGAATGTTATGGGGAATAGCTATATGACCCTAGGCAAATAACTCTCATTTCTATATGTGGAGCCTTCTTCCATGGATTAAATAAATTAATACATGAGGAAAATTTGCATTATTCCACTCAGAGAAGTGATCAGGAAATTAAAAATCTAATATCAAGACCTGGGCAGTATGGTCAGTGGAAGCCAGTGGAAATGTCCAGTTAGATTAGGCTACAGCTATACAGACTAAGAGAAATCCCTCACTCTCTAGATGTGTTCTCTCATCCTAAAGCATACCTTATGCCAGAGCTCCCGAGTTCTGCAGAATGATTAACTGTGGGTAAAGAGTTTGGAGTATGAATATGCCAAATGATTGAGACTAGGGACATGCTGTCGTGATAAAATAGAATACATGTGCATGTTTACTGATTTTACTAGTGATAAGTCTAACCTCCTCTGTAATGTGTAACATTTTCCATCCATCTAATTGCCAGCATCTTATTATAAGCAGGCCTTTGCCTTGTTTCTCTTTTTTAAAAAGATTTTTATTTACTTTTTTGAGAGAGAGAGGAAGCCAGTGAGAGAGAGAGAGAGCATGAGAGCAGGATGAGAGGCAGAAGGAGAAGCAAACTCCCCGCTGAGCAGGGACTGATACGGGACTCAATCCCAGGACTCTGAGATCATGATGTGAGCTGAAGGCAGATGCTTAACTGACTGAGCCACTCACTTGCCCTGCCTTTTCTTTTCTTTAATTTTCATTAGTCTGGTTACCTTTAATCCAGGCGTGTGGATTTTTATCTATTAAATGAGGTAAAATAACTTTCAGAAAACAATGTGAAATGTGTTTAAATCCAATTCGTAGTAAGGAGAGAATATAATTGTGTTCCCAATGATGCAGACCATTAAACTGATGTTCCTCTGATGAGTTTTAACACATGGATAACTAATTCAGCATCATTGGCTGTTACCCCTTTTAACTATAAATAACATGTCTACTTATTTAAATAACACAGAGAATTCTTTTAGTTCTTTGTTTTGTGTAGTCAGAAATGATTGCTCATCTATGTTCATCAAAAGCTATGCTCTAGGTTGTTTTTAAGCAGAATTATTCCAAAATGCAAATAATCAAATGTCCATCAACAGAATGGACAAGAAACTTGTAATTATAGTCACAAATGTAACTCTCTATGGCAATAAGAATAAATATACTACATGGATGAATATCAGTAACATGTTGCGTGAAAGAAACAAAACTCAAGTACATAATATATAATTTCATCCAAATAATTACAGAACCAAGAATGACTAATAGATGATTTTTAGAAGTCAGGAAAGTAATTTACTTTGGTATGAGTGTTTGAAGGTTCATCAACAGAAAGTAATACAAACAAGAGCTATTCTGGTGCTACTATTGATCATTTTCAATATTGGTTACACAGATTTATTCAATTTATGAAAATGATTAAACTGCACTTATGACAATTTTTCATGAAATAAACAGTTTTTAAAAGTATATAGATTTTTTTTAAGGGTGCTTAGTGATGATTTAAGAATGTGAGAAAGTGGGACGCCTGGGTGGCTCAGTTGGTTGGGCGACTGCCTTCAGCTCAGGTCATGATCCCGGAGACCCGGGATCGAGTCCCGCATCGGGCTCCCAGCTCCACGGGAGTCTGCTTCTCCCTCTGACCTTCTCCTCGCTCATGCTCTATCACTGCCTCTCTCTCAAATAAATAAATAAAATCTTTAAAAAAAAAAAGAATGTAAGAAAGTAATATTTGTTCTCTGGTGAAAAAGATGGCTTTACCTTGAATTTATATCAAACAAGGTGAAAGTGTCAGGTCTTATAAATTAGATCCTAGAGGTAAAGAAATGTTTTAGACAAGCTTAATGGTGAAGGTTGATTATTTAAAAATAAAATAAAATAATAAAATAGAGTAACATTTATCAGGAGAAATTAGACAACTGACTGGTCTATTTTGCATTGATTACTTTAGGTAGGAACTGAATTACCTACACTTGCTTAAAAGATAGAGTGCATAATTAAATAAAGGTGACTAATTAGGAAATGTGTTATCAATCTTGATAAATAAGAAAGTTGTGGTTAATTTGGAATTGGAATATGAGTGTACCAGTTTAAAAAATGAATGCAATTGCTGTTTTTATAGGACATATTTATATTCATATTTTAATTATAACATTATATTTAATATTGATTTAAAAAAGAGAGCTGAATCCAAAGGATAATTTATAATGAATGTCAAATAGGAAGTTTAGTCATAATAGTTTAGGGTCCTACATTTCCCTTTCATAAAACTAATTACACCATATATCTAATTTCTTATTTACTGTCTGTTACCAGATAGCCCTTAAGATGAGTCTACCTTAGCCTGCTTTATTTACGTTTTCTCTTTGATGCCTGGAACATATGATAGTATGCATTAGAAATCATCAGTACAGAGATGCCTGGGTGGCTCAGTCAGTTAAGTGTCTGCCTTCAGGTCAGGTCCTGGGATCCAGCCCTGCAGTGGGCTTCTTGATCCATGGGGGACCTGATTCTCTCTCTCCTTCTGCTTGCTGCTCTCCCTGCTTGTGCTAGCTTTCTCTCTCTATCAAATAAATAGATAACGTCTTAAAAAAAATCATCAGTACATTATATGGTGGTTACTAGGACCTAGGGGATGGGGAAAGGAGGGAGATGTTAGTCAAAGGGTACACACTTCCAGTTATGAGTATCTACCATACAGCATAGTGATTATAGTTAATAATATTGTGTTATATACTTGAAAGTTGTGAGAGAGTAGATCTTGAATGTTCTCACCACAAAAAAATGATAATTATGTGACATACAGGGCATGTTAGCTAACACTGTGATGGTAATCATTGTGTAATATATATCAATCAACACATTGTACACTTAGATTTAGTCAATGTTATATGTCAATCACAGCTAAATTATACTGGGGAAAATTGTCATTACAAATAAACACTAAAAATATTAGGGGTAGGTGTGCCTGGGTGGCTCAGTTGGTTAAGGATTTGGACCTTTGATTTTGGCTCAGATCATGATCTCAGGGTCATGAGATAGAGCCCTGTATTGGGCTCTATGTTCGGGGGGGAGTCTACTTGAGATTATCTCTCTCCCTCTGCTCCTCCCCCTGTTCATGCCTGCTCTCTCTAAATAAATAAATAAATAAAACGTTTAAAAAAATATTAGGGGGAAAAAGGAAGTTAGCTCAAGACAAAATATCTCCAATAAATAATCAGAAATATTGGTTGGTGAGGATTATGAATGACAAATAGCTTGATAATTTTCATATACCTATACATACAGTAAAGCTAAATATGCACAACTACCCTAATTTCAATAATCAGGTGACCATCAATCTAATTGAGTAGAAACTTCAGTGACCACAAATGACAAAGAATATGGGCATTAGAAAATTAATACAGGATGGTACTAACAAAATAAACCACCACCACCACAACAAATATCAATAATAACCAACCTTTGGTAGGAGACATTTAAGTATACAATATAAGAATTGAAAAATTTAAGGCTCTACATCATATTTTAACTAGCAAGAAAGAATCAATTAACTTGATAGGTCAATTGATCTTATCCAGGCTGAGAAACAGAAGGAATAAAGAATGGAGAAACAGCCTCAGAGACCTGTATACTTATACCATCAAGTGTAGCAATACATTCATAGTGGTATTATAGAAAGGAGAGGATAAAAAAAAATGTACAGACATATTTGAAGAAAGACTAGCTAAAAACTTACCAGATTTGATGAAATATATGAATTTACATATCCAAGAAGCCAAACAAATTCCCACTGGTATAAACAAAGAATTTCACACCTAGACATATCATAATCAAACTATTAAAAGCCAAGAACAGACTTTTGAAAGCCTTAAAAAGAGATTCATCATGAACAAGGCAACTTTAGTGGGTTAACAAATAATATCTCATTAAAAACCATGCAGACCTGAAGACAGTGAGATGACATATTAAAAATGCTAAAAGAAAGACTGTCACTAAAGATTTTAGAGCAAAACTCTACCTCAAGAATGAAGGAGAAATTAAAACATTTATATGTAAAATACTTAAAAGAATTTTCTCAGATCTACCCTATAAAAATTACTAATGGGAGCCATCCATTCTAAAATGAAAGGACACTAGACAGTAATTGGAACCACATGGAGAAATAAAGAAACGGAAAGACAACTACATAGACAAATATTTTTAAAATCGTATAAATGCAAATTTTGTGTTTTAACTCTTCTGATTTTAAAGATTACTACTACAGTGATTTTAAAACTGCTTATGAGCTTATAGCATAAAAGACGTCATTTATATGACAATAACATATGACAACTGTGTTTTGGCCCTATAACATATAAAAATGTAATTTATATGACAATAATAACACAAAGGAGGGGTGGGTATTGTATAGTAGCAAATTTTAATACAGGTAAAATTAATTTAACAATGATCTGAACTATATTGTTATAAATTAAGATGTTGATTTTAGGCCCCAGGGCATTCACTAAGAAAATAACTAAAAACTAAATAATGAAAGAAATAACAAGGGAGTTAGAATTATAAACTAGAGGATATCTATTTACATAAAATAAGTGAGCCATGGAAGTACGGAGGAATAAGAAAAACATGGCTTCTAGAAAAGAATAGCAAAATGACAGACATAAGTTTTACCTTTTCCTTAATTACATTAAATGTAAATGTTATAAGTACTCAATTCAAAGGTAACAATTGGCATTATAGATTTTTAACATTCCAATTATGTAGTGTCTGTTAGAGACACATTTTTTTATTCAGTAACCCGGAAGTTAGAATGTAAAAGATATAAATTTGTATACTTTACAAGCAAGCCAAAAGAAAGCTGGAGCAGCTATGCCAATATCAGACAATATACACTTTAAGAGAAAAATTGTTCCTTTTTAAAATTAACATAAAATGTATTATTTGCTTCAGGGATACAGGTCTGTGAATTATCAGTCTTACACAATTCACAGCACTCACCATAGCACATACCCTCCCCAATGTACATAACCCAGCCACCCTATCCCTGCCCAACCCACAGCAACCCTCAGTTTGTTTCCTGAGATTAAGAGTCTCTTATGGTTTATCTCCCTCCCTGGTACCATGTTGTTTCATATTTTCCCTCCCTAGCCCCCATGACCCTCTGTCCTGCCTCTCAAATTCCTCATATCAGAGGAATTTGAGCATCTAACCACATAAGCATCTAACCACAGAGCTCCAAATTACCTGAAGCAAAAATCTGACGTAATCAAAGGAAAAATAGACAATACATAATAATATTTGGAGATTTCAGCATTTTGCCCTAATAATAGAACAAGTAGGTGGAAGATTAAAAATGAAATAAAAAAGTTAACATTATAAACAAATCAGACTTAATAGACATTAATGTAGCACTTCATCCAATCACAGTAGAATACACATTTTCCTCAAGTGCACATGTATCTTTTGCCAGGATAGATCATACATTATGCTATAAAACAAGTCTTAAAATGTTTAAATGTGTTGGGTTGCCTGGGTGATTCAGTCAGTTGAGTGGCTGACTCTTGATTTCAGCTCAGATCATGATCTTAGGGTCTTGGGATTGAGCCCCACCTCAGGTTCCACACTCAGCAGGGAGTCTGTTTGGGAATTCAATCCCTCTTTCTCTGTCCCTCCCCCTGTGCTCTCTCTCTCAAATAAATAAATAAATAAATAAATATTTAGAAAAAAGTTTATTGGAAATCACTCAAATTATGTTTTCTAGTCACAATGTGATGGAATTAGAAATCAATAACAAGAATTTTGAGAAACTAAGCGATATATGGAAATTACATAAAAGGCTCAAATAACTAATGAGTCACAGAGAAAATCACAAAGGGAATAAGAAACTACTATAGAAGTATTGAAGAAAAAAACCCCATAATATTCCAAATATAGTTGATGAAAGAAACGAAAATGCCTAGAGGGAATTTTATAGTTCTCATTCTAAACATAGTCATTAAAAAGATAATTGCCAGCAAGTCAATAACCTAATTTTGTATCTTTTTTTTTTTTAAGATTTTATTTATTTATTTGACAGAGAGAGATCACAAGTAGACAGAGAGGCAGGCAGAGACAGAGGAGGAAGCAGGCTCCCTGCTCAGCAGAGAGCCCGATGCGGGACTCGATCCCAGGACCCTGAGATCATGACCTGAGCCGAAGGCAGCGGCTTAACCCACTGAGCCACTCAGGCGCCCCCTAATTTTGTATCTTAAGAAACTAGAAAACCAAGAGCAAACTGTATCCATATGAAGAAGAAGGAAAAAATAGTAAAAATTAGAGAAAATGAAAGTTGGTAGAGAAAATAAACAAAACCAAATTTTAGTTCTTTGGAATGATTAGCTAGTTACCAAGCTCTAGCTAGATTGATCAAAAGAAAAATAAATAGAACTCAGATTGATAAAATCATTATTAACTGAGGTGATATTACCATTGGATTTAAAAAAAGTTTTAATTTTATTTTTTTCAGTGTTCAAAATTCATTGTTTATGCAGCACACCCAGTGCTCCCCGCAATACGTGCCCTCCATAATACCCACCACCACAGTCACCCACCCCTCCACCCTGCTGTCCTCCCACCACTGGATTTATAGAAAAAAATGTTATAAGACTATACTATGAATAATTATATGCTAGCAATTAGATAACCTAGATGAAATGGACAAAAATCACACAGATTACAGAACTGACTCAAGAAAAACAAAATCTGAACATGCCTATCACAAGAAAAGAGATTGAATTAGTAATCAAAAATCTCCTAGCAAAGAGAATCCAGGAGTCAGATGGTTTCAGTGGTGAATTTTGCCCAAAATAGAAAAAAGAATTAACACCAGTATCTCACACATTCTTTCAAAAAATGAGACAAGATGGGACCACTTCTCCAGAACTTTGAACAGGTTTGTATTATTGGATACCAACACCTGACAAAAACATCTCAAGAAAATAAAACAACAAGCCAATATCACTTAACACAGATCTCAAAATCCCCAACAGAACACAACTAGAATCCACATGCCAAAAAGCTAAGTTATATCCTCTACCTCACACCATATACAAACATTAAAATGAATCATAGACCTAAGTGTAAGAGCCAAAGCTATAAAACTCTTAATAAAAGACATAGCTTTACATCTTGAATTGGGCAATAGTTTCTTAGGTGTGACACCAAAATCACAAGGAGAAGTTAAATTTTGTTGAAATTTAAAACTTTTGTGCTTTTAAAGGATGTTATCAAGGAAGTAAAAAGACAATTTACAGATGTGAAAAAATGTTTGCAAATTATCATCTATCTCAAAGGTTTAGTATCCAATCTATGTATAAAAAGTTGTAACTCAAAATAAAAATATGAATTACTTGATTTGAAAAATAGATAAGGATTTGACTAAACATTTTTCCAAAGAGGATGTAAAAATTCCTTAAAAAGTATGAAAAAGGATGCTCCACATCATTTATGAATTGGATAATGTAAATCAAAATTGCAATAATCTACTACTCCACACCCATTATGTAGTGTCTAATACAAAAAAAGAAAAGATAGGCAATAACAAGTTGTACTGAAGATGTTGAGAAATAAGAACATGTACACATTGCTGATGGGTTTGTGAAATAGTGCAGCTATTTTGGAAATAAGTTTGGCTGTTTATCAAATGTTAAACATATATTTACCCAGATCTTGCTTTCCTTTCTATACCCTTGAGAATTTGAAGGCTTATTTCCACATGAAAACATGTACAAGAATAGCCACATTATTCACAATTTCCAAAAAAGTGGGAATAACCCAAATGCCCATCAACCGATGGATGAAAATACAAAATGTGGTATCATCATAAAAAGAATTTTTGGTTTATAATAAAAAGATATGAAATACTGATACCCTGCAACATGGATGAACTTTAAAAGCATGATGAGTAAAATGAGTCAGTCACAAAGATCACATATTGCTTAATTCCATTTATATTAAATGTCCAGAGTAAGAAATTCATAGCAACAGAAAGTATATTGATGGTTGCCAGGGTCTGGCAGTGAGAATGGGAGTGACTGCTAATGGAATGGGTTTCTTTTTAAAGTTTTAAAATTTTCTTTCATTACACAGTAGTTTTGGTTCCCCAAGTCTATGAGTGTATTGAAACTCTCTGAATTGTACATTTTAAAAGGGTGAATTCCATGCTGTATGAATTATATCTCAATAAATCTACTATCAAAAAATTCCAAAATTCATGATCCCATATGATGTGGAATGATTTATTTATCAAAAAAATCTAGAATAATTGGTAAACAAGTGTTATTTATATATTTATGGATTTTTCAATCAGGATACATAAAAATTTTGTGTAGTCTAGGTAATATCTTTCTCTCTTGGGATCCAGTATTCATTTCTTCAAGTACATTACTGCCAAATATATTATTCTTGGTACATTTCCTATCTCTCAGGATATAACAAAAAGATAGCAATTTTGTTATTTCTATATCATGTCTCTTTAGGAACCTGTTTTATTGTATTAACACTGATCTTGCTCCTTTTGTTCCTTAATACCATTTTTAGTGCTGATTACATTATTATTTATGGGATGATGCTGTATTATCTTTACTACCACCTATGAATAGGTTTCAATGATTCTATCAAAGTTGTTTCTTTGCTATTTTGGTAATGACCACAAGTACAAGTCTTACTCAGAACATGCAGGAAAATGAAAGCAATAGTTTTGTTTCTGTTTATGTTATATTTATCACTTGAAATTTACAACATAAATACAGAACAACACATATTCCACCTTTGTCTTCTATAGAATGCTTTAGGCCCTAACTGCTACATCCCAGAATGTGAACTTTTTCCAGTATTAATCATATACCAGTGTTGCAAATACTACCATCAGGTGGGAGGAGAGTTGAGGGGCTATGGGCAGAGTGAAAAGAGCAGTTATATTTATACTAAGAATAACCCTCCCGTATCTGGCTTGGCCTAAAATTAACCCAGCAGAGTATGATGATTTTGTATCAGTTGGATGTAAAGGAAGACATCACTTGGAACCCACTAAAATCTTCAGGAGACATAGGCATGGTAACTACTGGAGGACAGCCTAATTGCCATGTGTCCTGGAACCCTCAGGAATGTGAATACTGTCTGGCCAGTGGCCTCTCCCACTACCACTCCTACTACCCTTCAGTGCTATAGACTAAAGTGGGTACTGCACTAGCAACACTGATGAGGAGAATTGACCAATGAGCAAAGGCTGATGCATGGACCTTCTAGCTCAAGCCTAGTGTGCAGTGGATAGTTGTCAGCACAGAGCCCTGAACTCAGCTTATATCCCAAAAAGTGAGAGTCAACAGAATCAGCATGACACCACCATTCTGGAATCCAGTTTTGTGCAGTCTCACACAAACGCAAAATATCACGTATATTAGAGGAACTTACTCACTTGCCAGGCCACCTTCTTGGAACTGACCATGTTTTGGGGTTCCAGGGTGACCTAATAAATGTGAGTCCTGGAGCTTGGACACATAAACTGGGGCCCATGTAGTGCTAGCCTGGACTTAGATTATCCAACTTAAATGGCAGAGCCACCCCAGTCCGCCTCAGGCCCTGGAGGGGGTCTTATAAAATTTTGAGAAACGCAGTCCATAGAGTAGGATACTGAGATGCAGTGTTCAGAACAAAGTTTTCTTTAGGTCTCAGAGCAATATCATCTAAAGTATAAGTATTCCAGACTAGTTTTAATGTGACTATTTTAATCTTTTACTTCCTCTTAGAGTAGAGGATTTTTTTTTTAATCACTGTACAAGTGTAACTACGATTGTGAGTGTAAAGTCTATGGTGATTCAGATTGCAATACTTTCCTCTTAGGTGTTCCTTAGGTCTGCCTGCATTATAGGTCTGTTGAATAGGTGGAGTAGTGGGGAGTGACTTGAGCATTTAATACAGAGTTCTCAACTTTTTTGTGTTTTAGTCAAGGGATTACTTTGGTCAAAAATTTATTTGCAAATCTGATAAAAATAAAAATACGTCTTCTCCTGGAATAAAATAAGTATCTGCTGGCATAAAATTTCAGGAGGGGTTGAACTCTTTAAGTCTCTCCTTAGACCCTAAACTTTAAGAATCTCAATATTTATAAAATGTTGTGGTTTCTTTTACGGTATTTGTCTCTGGCACTTGTCAATGAGTAACTTAAATTCTTTATCCCGCAACAGCTTGATTTTGTCTTATTTCTTTATTTTTTGATCAACTTTTTTCTTATTTTTAGAAAGGAGGGCTTTACAGGCCAGTTTAATATTAAACTGCTTCTAACTTATATTCAAAATAATTGGGAGAAATTGTTATAATCTGATAAATTCTGTTTTTTCCCTCTGTCAGTCCTATGACCTTTGAATTCCAAACAATATATGGTTACCAGGTATAGGATAGCTGTAGTTAGGCTATTCCATTTTATCTTGTTTCTATATCAACAGTTATGCATAAATCTGTCTCTATTAAATGGACAATTTGCACATAAAAAACTCTGATTTTTGCTAAAAAATATTGGCTATTTTTTCTATATCGTCTGTTTTAAAAAACATTTTTATTATAAAGTGATTTAAGTATAAATTAACACAAGAACCATAATACCTTTAAATAGTTTATTTAATGACAAAATAATCTTACAAAAGCTTAAAATATTTCTTCTATGTAGCATCTTTCACTTAGTCCTTGGAAAAGTATCTTAGCTCGCGAGAAACAGTGGCTGTGGAAAAAAATAGAAAAAGGGCAGAATTGGTAATAATAAAGAAGTCTACATATTGAGTTTGTAAGATTTGTTTCAAGGGCTTGAAGGAGAATAAGAATGAAGAAGATGGAGTAGAAGAGCAATGATGAATTTTAGTTCTAACTATGAATCACTCTTTGATAAATTTAGTCAAGAACATTGATTGCATCTCAATGCATGTAAGCGCTATGCTAGCAGCGGAGAGATACAATATCATCATGGGAATTATAGCCTAAAGCACTAGAAATATTATTTTTTAAAGACTCAAATTAATTAAAATTTTAACTATCGTAAGTGAAACTTTTATTTAGGTTTTATTATTATTTTTTAATGTAATCTCTACCTACAAGTTGGGGTTCAAGCTTATGACCTGAGATCAAGAGTTGCATGCTTTACTGACTGAACCAGCCAGGTGCCCCAATGTTAAGATTCAGAGTCTTCATGTAAAAGCATTTGAGGGATGCCTGGGTGGCTCAGTGGGTTAAGCCTCTGCCTTGGGCTCAGGTCAGGATCTCAGGGTCCTGGGATCAAGCCCCGCATTGGGCTCTCTGCTCAGCGGGGAGGCTGCTTCCCCCTCTCTCTCTACCTGCCTCTCTGCCTACTTGTGATCTCTCTCTCTCTCTTCCACATAAATAAATAAAACCTTAAAAAAAAAAAAAAGCATTTGACGTAGGTCCTGTACTATTACCATGGGATGGGCATAAAATTCTTCAGTGAGAAATTACCCAAGAGTTGAAACTTGATTGATGAGAATGGAGGACCTAAGTCTTAGGGGTGGTGTAGGGTTGTTCCATTATGAGTATGGCAACACCTAGGATAGGATCTCAGAAGTGGGTAAAATGAGTGGTAGGGCAGGTCTTTGGGTAGTTGACTTACTGAGGCAGTGAAAACCCAGGATGATGCCGGGAACTATGTTGAAGATGTGCCATTTTCCAAAGACTTCCATAAGGAGAATATGGTATACAAACTCTAAAGGGGACCACCAGTTATCTCTATCTCACTCAGACCTCTTATGTCTTCCCGTCCCCTTACATGTAGTCAGGACCTGTAACTTGCTACTAACGAAGAGAATACAACGAAGGTGATAGGATGTCATTTCCTTGATTGTTGTAGAGGCTTATAACATGGTTTTGCTATCATCTCACGTGTCAGCTTTGTTGAAGCCAACTGCTATGTTCCAAGCTGGTATATGGATGCATTTGTGTGGCAAGGAAATGAGAGTGGTCTCTGGCTAACAACCAGCAAGAAGCTGAGGTTCTTGGTTCTATAGTCTTTAAGGAACTGTCTTCTTCCCACAGCCACATAAGTTTGGAAGCAGACTGGTCCCTAGGCATGAGCTGAGATGATTGCATCAGGCATGTGAAAAATCTTGGGCCAGAGGACCCAGCTAAGCTCTGCCTGATCCATAGTGAGATAGCAACTTTTGTGTTCATTTGTTATACAGTGGTAGATAACTAATACAGAGGGTATGAATTAAGTAGCTGATAATTAGAAGGGTGAGTCTAATCATCACCTTGTACTAATATGTTTTTTGATTTTGGAAAAAGTGGGCTAACTTCATTAGAACTTACAAGATAAAATGGCTAATTTATGGCAGGAAAATATTGTTTTTAAATTAAAATGAATTCATGGTATGGACAGGCCTTAAGAAATCTATATCATTAGAAGGTATTATGCATACTATCGATCATCATATTCTGTAGTGTGTTTCTGGAAGCAGGATGGTTTTTAGATAGTCCCAGCACTAATACTTACAAAATGCCTACTGCAGTGCCTGGATCTCATCTGATGATAGCTATTATTATTAGTTCCAAGGGGGAAGGAATTAGTCAAATCTGAAAGCTTTTAGATAAACTACAAGACAAAAATTGTCTGAATTCTTATAAGGCTTACATCAAGTATGTATATTTTGGCAAATGCTACGCCCTTCATTAAGAGGTAGTGTCTCTCTAACATATACTTCTCATAAATTCCACATGTCTCATTGGAACATGTTACCAACTAAAGTTATTAATGCAACTGCAATTTTTCAAAATGTTTATCATCTCTAGTAAAACTACTGTGCAATTATTACCATTTCAAAGCTTAAGGTTAAGCAGCATTTACTGATTTTGCTATTGGGGTGATTTAATCGTATGTCAAATATCTAGAATGGTAAAATACCTTCAGGTAGGCAGTATCTTTCATCCACAAATCCCTGCTGTTTACAGCTATCAAAACATATCATTACAAGCAAAAGGCAGGGAGATAGAAGTGAGCAAATACATGCATTATTCATAAACTGTTTTTTTTTCTTCTGCTGGCTTTCTCAAAATCTTCTTTTCCTTAGGAGATGCCCAGAAGCATGCATTTAGATTAGTTTATTAACAAGATCATTAATCAGGAATCCATGTTTTAAAAATTGTCTTGTTGATCAGCAAGTAAAGAAAAAACAGGTGCCTCTAGAAAGGTGTGGAATTTAATATAGTTGTACTACTTTAGAAATTACCTGATTCATGATTTACTAATAATACAAAAAATAAAAAAATGAAATTTACATGTAATATATACTTTATAAACAAAAATACATATTTTCAAAATCAGAAAGCTTTGCTTGTGTTCATCTCAGGAAAAAGTAACAGTTTCATTGACATCTCAAAGTGATTTTACATTTATGATCGTTATATATCCTGTTGATGATTGCCAGGTGAGATAGGAAGTATTTTTAGTCCTGGTTTATGGATCAGAAAACTGAGACCAAAAGATGTGCCTATGCTGAAAAAGTCTTTCAGTTCCATTTTTAATCATTGACAATGATCTTTTTTTAACCACTGTTTTAGATTGCCTCCTACTTCTTTGAAAGCCTGTGACTTGAGCTCAGGATAATTAGTTTTTGAACCCCAGTTTCCATGTTTGTAGGTTGAAAGGAATACCCATTATCAAACTGATAATATTGCAATTAAAACATTGGATCTAGGGGCACCTGGGTGGCTCAGCCCATTTAGCATCTGCCTTTGGCTCAGGTCATGATCCCAAGGTCCTGCGATTGAGCCCCAGTTGGGCTTCTTGCTCACAGGGAGTCTGCTTCTCCCTACTCCCTGCTTGTGCTTTCTCTTGCTATCCTTCTCTTCTTTCTCTCACTCAAATAAATAAAATCTTACAAAAAAAAAAAAGCATTGGACCTAAGGAACTTCAGGGAACATACATGTTTTAAATGTTGGCATTATTGATCACATAATCTATGTGTTATAGTAATAGTAATCTTCATTATTACTATTCCTTGCTGTAATATATATCAATATATCAATCCTATCAAAACTAGTGCCTTAAAAGATAGATAAGTTATTAATTTTATAGGTCAGTCCTCATCATAATCCATGTTAAATTCAAAGCTTTTTCAAGGGAAGATGCATACAATTAGGAATTAAAGAAATATTTTGTTCTAAGGATGTTGTATAATTACATTTTCTATAGTAAATACGTTATCTGGAAAGTGAAATTACATGGCATATATAAATCCCGAGTTTGTATAATAGCATGAATGTGGAAAAATGTAAAAGCTCTTCCTGTTTTCAAAAAAGGAATGTAATTGATTTCACATCTTTCAGTAAAGAACCTAAGATTCAAAATGCATTACTGATATTATGCTGTGGTTGCTTTTAAACATTTTATACTAATTATTTGCAAAATCCTTGACAATTACTGCATAATCATTTAGATATTTCTTTAGAACTTACTTTAGAAATTTCTGCAAAGACATGTTGCAATAATTATTAAATTCTTATTTAGCTACTGCATATTTTGGGTTTTGTTTTCAATTATAAGAAAACTCTGCAGTTTCCATAGCAATTACAAACTTCAAAGACCTAGGGAAGGACTGAATAATTTCCCAGGAGCTGATATAGCCAGAATGATAGAGAGATGAAAGCGAATAAGTTGCTCTTATTATTTTCCATTTCAAGACTGCCTGTATATTAGTTACTTTGCCAAAAATCAGTGATATGATCAGATTCTTATCCAGACTCAACCTGCAAAAACATTCATTCTAACAGTAATTCTACATTTCTCCAAAGTATGGTTATTACTTGTCCACCATGAATTAAGTTGTTGTTATTATTATTATTATTAACAGAAGGAAAATACAGGGGTCATATATCCATGATGAACATTTTCTTTTAGAGTAATAAGCAAGATCAGGGGAATAGCCAGGAGTCAGAAGACCAAGAATTGCATCTGAGACATGAGATAGCAATTCAGTATTTGAAAGGACACAATTTCTAAAGGTTTTAGCTTTTGTCTGTAAAATTGGATACTTCATTCCTAATGCCATTTCAGGGTTGAAGATTCTATGATCTAAAACATAATTAGAAGTATCTGCCCAGAAATGTCAACAACTAAAATTTTTCCAAGTTTTACTGCAAATATCTCCCGTATGATACTCTCTAGAAAATGTTTTTTTCTTATTCACTGAATAATACCCCACCTCAAAAGATATCTACCCTTTAATTCTCGGAACTTATGAATATGTGACATTATGTGGTAAGGAACTTTGCAGATGTGATCAAATTTCAGCTATTGAGATGGGGAGAATATCCCAGATAATCCAGGTAGGACCAATTTAATGATAAATGTCTTTATAAGAGGGTTGCAGGGGGGTCGGAAACAGAGGACGTGTGATGATGGAAGCACAAATAGTTTGGGTGATGATATGCTGCTGGTTTGGAGACAAGAGGAAGTGGCCAAAGTCCAAGGAATTGAGATAATATCTCTATACTGGAAAAGGCAAGCAAATGTGTTTCTCGCTGAATCCTCTGGAGGGAATGCAATTCTGCTGACGCTTTGATTTTAGACTTCTGACCTCCAGAACTGTAAAAAGGTGGTGGTAAGCTACTAAATTTGTGGCAGCTTATTAGAGCAGCAATAGGAAATACACTCACCCTATTTATGGTGAGATAGATACCGATAATGGGTCAATATAGTCACTTGAAAAATGTTAATTTCCACTTGGAATATCTAGAACTGTAGCTATCCCTAATTGTGGTTTTTGAACTAATTTTGATCTCGAACTGTTTTTTCTAGAGTACATATTTGTTTTGTGAGAGTTTGATATGGAAACTACCAGAAGCAGCCAAACAATTTCTTAGAGTTTACTTTGTTCGTTTTCAAACTTATTTTCCCAAAAGAAATCTATTCATATTTTACAAATTCAAGTGTGAAGAGTACATGAATAAAAGGGATTCAACCATGTTATGGAATAATATCTCCAGTGTTTGAATTTAGTAGACAGGACTTCTTGAGTGTTAAAGTCTACAAAAATATTTTTTAAAAAGGTATATACAAAGACTATAAACCATGTATTGCTTGCCTTAAAGAAACTATTGGTATTTTGTCTGTTTTTAATTTTTGGTAGGAAATATATTCTGATAAGTGCCATAATTCTCACTCAACAAAAGAACCTTTTAATTGGTACAAGATATATATTTATTAGAATCTTTCACAGCATAGATTCTGGATTGGACTATCACCAAATCCTAGCTCTGCCACACACTAAGTTTGTGAATTAGGAGAAGTTATTTAATTATTAATAATATAGTAATCAGTAATATATATTAGCAATTAGTAATTGGTAATATATATTAATAATTATTAGTAATTACTAATAGTAATTAGTAATATATATTAATAATATAGTAATTATTAATAATATAGTAAAGCTATATTTACTCTTCTGTAACCTTGAGTTCAAAATAGTATCTTGTTGGGAGAATTATAAGAGAGTTAATATATGCAGCACTTTTATTAGTATCTAGTACAAAGGAAATAAAGTTTAAACATGTTAGTTATTTTTATCGCTGCTGTTCTTATATGATCCCCAGTAGTCCAAGTGGCACCAAGTTTTAACTATTTACAGAATGTGGTATTTTATCCCATTTTAAGACTGATATCATGTGTTCCATTTTAAAATAAATCGATTCCTTATCAGTGTTCCATTTTAAAATTAATTCCTGCAGAACCCCCTTCCCTTTCCATCTCACTTTATCTAAAGGAGCTTAAATTAAAAAAAAAAACCAACAAACGATTGATTCATGCAGAAACATAGTTGCGAGTGTTTAAGAATTTTTACCCCTTGTTTTATAGTAGCATGTTCTGAAAAGCAGGGTAGTTTTAAATCAATTGGTCTGAACTTTTGAAAGAGGATTTAACTTTGAAAGCAAAATTTCCTGACTACACAGATTTCTTGATTGGTAAGTTAAGTTGGAGAGAGTCAATGAGCTTCTTCCTTAGCCAGTTTAAATTTAGATTTTTTTACTGAACAATTATTTTCAGATATTTTTAATAGGAGGGTTTTTCAAGAATTTCATTTCAGACATTTCAGCTTCCATTTCAAACGAGTCATACTTTTGTTGCATGTTGCTCTCACACTAGAAAAGCCAATTTATCACACTCATATAGTGACATGTAGGTGATGGATGTTATTTTAAAATGTTAACCTTTAGGGGTGCCTGGGTGGCCAGTGGGTTAAGCCTCTGCCTTCGGCTCAGGTCATGATCTCAGGGTCCTGGGATGGAGCCCCGCATCGGGCTTTCTGCTCAGTGGGGAGCCTGCTTCCTCCTCTCTCTCTCTGCCTGCCTCTCTGCCTACTTGTGATCTCTCTCTCTTTGTCAAATAAATAAATAAAATCTTTAAACAAATCTGTTAAAATGTCTTTAATATCCTGTAGTCTGTTGTCAACTCTTGTCCTTCTTCGCCTGCTTATGTACCTGGATTCCATTTTCCTAGAAGTGAACTTCTTGCTTTTTGAGCTTTAAGTCTATGGAACCATTGTGTTGTAAAGAAAACTAAAGGGTGAATGACAGAAGTCCCCGTGCCTCTCACTCAGAACAGTTTAAAGATCTCGATCCTGGAGCATGAGAAGAGTCTGAGGGAAATGGGGAAATCTTAGATCTAGATGCTTCTCTCTTCTGCTTCCTCCACCTTGTAGCATGTTTATGAGGCGGGGAATCCTATAATGGACATTGGGGGGTCTGAGAACGGAGGAAGACTGGAACAAACATAATATCTAGAATATCCCAGGGAACCTACATGGTATGGCAGGTCTTAAATCAGTCACTCAATGCAATGGTAGAGAAAGCAAAGAGAGCAATGCTTTTTTATTATATTTTATTTTTGTAAAGACATTGTTTATCTTTGCATAATATTAATCTGTATATTCCTAGGCAAAAGAAAAAAAATAACTACAGAGTTGTTTTGATTGAAAAGCAAAATAATCAACAACTCTAAAGTTGTTTCAATTTTAGGACTTATTTATCCAGCAAAGTTTCTTCATAACTTCTTTCTAGACACAGGGATAGCACCTGCAAGGGCTGGAAAGTGGGGGGGAAGGGGAAGAAGAGTTCCATTTTGACAACTGAAAGTAGTTCTGAGAGGGGAGGGCTTTTATTCCTCCTGTCATGTGGCTTCATGTCAGTCCAAGGCTCCTATTCACTTACAGGGAAGGAAAGGCTTAATTTCATGTGTGTATGAGGAGGACGTGCTTGACTCGTGTATCCAGTCATCTTATTTCTGCTCCCTGGAAGCCTGTGGTCTACACTGCTTTTTCAGGCTGTAAGTTTTGCAGTAACAAGTCCCAGTAGGTGGAGGTGAGGAGTGAGTGATGGTTTTCAGTGCAGCTTATGACTGGGGTTCATTATTAGTAAATCTCTTTGTCCCCTCATTTAAGCCATATCATAAGAGTGATGTTTGGGCATCCACATCCCTGATTCCTCTCTACCCTCATTTTGTGGCAAATTCATATAGCAAATACACCAATGATAGTACTTAACTGTATGTCACGGACTGACTGCTATATGTCAGAAACTGTTTTATATGCTATAGTATAATAACATTTCAAACCATATTATTATTCTCATTTTTCACAGGAGGAAGCTGAGACACGCACATGCTAATTATGGTGCCCACGATTACAGAGTTAGTGACCAGTAGGGCTGGTATTCAAACCCAGGGACCTGGGCTCCAGTTTGCATGTGTGCTGTGGAGCTTCTAAGTGTTCTTTTTAAAGTCCCCCTAATTCTAGTACTATGAAGCAGTAGACTTATGATAGAGAGAAAGGATGGCCCAGATGTGACCTGAATGAACAGTGCTCTAGAAAAAGCTTTGTCACTAGGAAGAAGAATCTGAAAACCAAGTGTCCATACCTGCCTCCCGTGGCTTTCATATTAAGAATTCTCCCCCACAGATTAAATGCCCTTTTGGGGACAGTGGTCAGAATCCCTGAAATTCATGCGAGCTTGTTTTAACCATTAACATAATTTATAGAAAAAATGTAGTAACATTTCTTGCCCATCTGGATTCTCAGACTGAGATTTGTAATCTGTTCCAAAGAGTGGTAACTCAGTTCTCCAATATTGCATTGGGCTCACTTAGCCAGTTAAACCTCAGGAAGATACTAATGTATGCTGCTGTAACCATATTTAATAAGATAGACATTCAGCTTTGTTGGCGAAAGATTATGGCAATTTATTCTTTTATCTGAAATATTAATCATAGAACTTTGACTCACTTCGATATTTCAGAAAAAAAAAAAAATATCCCAGACTACATTACCTACTTGATTACACATGAGTCTAAATACTGAGCTAAATGTGGCATTAAGTAAAATTTATTGGAAAGCTGTTGGAATCTTTCACAGCTAATACTTCTCAGTATAACAAAGATGATGAGACCACATTCTGACAACCACTTTTATGTGAGCTACTCTTTTCATAATTTTCTATCAGGCATCATTGCCTACTTAATAAATAGTATGATAATAGATGATTTAAACGCACATTTATCTACTTTTGTTTATCGCATTTTAGGAAAGTAGTTAATCTTTCTTCTATTGGTCACTACATGTACATTATATGAAACAAACACATGGAGATAGTCAAAATATCTCCATACTGAAGTATAATTATTTCAAATAAATTTAATCTTTATTTCTTCCAACCCTCCACATTATGTATTTTGTATCATGTTGCTATCTATTGTATTTGTGAAACCAACAATATTTGTTTTTACATTCTTTCATCAAAATTAATTGTTAACTGCCATCTCCCAAGGGTTGTTCTAAGTACTGAGGATACAGAGTAGAGAAACTTCCTTATATAAAGAAGTTTATATTTTAGCACTGAGTTTAGTAGGTGATGAGAATAGACTTCCTGGTCTTATTTCTGACCTTGGGAGATAAGTATTATATTTTTTTGTCAGTAAGTATGTCATTAGCTGTAGGTTTTTCATAGATGCTGTTTATTAAGTTGAGAATGTTCTCTTCTATGCCTGGTTTGCTAAGTTTTTATCAGGAATTGGACTTGGATTTTGTTCAGATTTTTAATTTTACAACTATTGATATGATCATACTTTTCATTCTCTTAATATGATAAATGACAGTGATTAATTTTTAAAAATTTTATTTTTTAAACCACTTACTGAGGTTTTGACATGGAAATTGTTGGTTTGACATGGAAAAGGTGTATGCATTTAAGATACACCATTTGAGTTTGGGGATAAGTGTATAATCATGAAGCCATCATCATCATCATCAAGGCCATACATGTTCATTACCTCTCAAAGTTTCCTTCCACCTCCATTATTATTAATTATTGTTATTGTTATTTGTGTGAGTGTGTGGTAAGAAAACCTAACATAAGATCTGCCTTCTTAGTGAGTTATATATACACAGTGTAGTACTGTTAGCTGTAGATACTGTGCTGTGTGCTGGATCTTCAGAACTTCCTTATCTTGTGTAACTGAAAGTTTATATCCTTGGACTATCACCTCCCCAAATTCCTCTCTCTCCAACCTCTGGCAACTACCATTGTATTCTCCTCTGTTGTGAGTTTGACTATTTTAAATTTCACATGCAATTCAGATCATTTAGTATATGTCTTTCTGTGTCTGGCTTATTTCACTTAGCATAATGTCATTAAGGTCTATCCCTTGCATTGCAAATGGCAGGATTTCCTTCTTTGTTAAGCCTCAATATGTATATGTCACATTTTCTTTATCCCATTATCTGTTGGTAGGCACTTAGAAATGTTAAACAGACTTGGCATTCTTGGGATAAATTCCACTTGCTCATAATTCTTAACATTTAAAATATTTTTACTATCTATCCACTAAGCTTTTTGTCTACACTTTTGTGTCTATATTCATTTTGAGATGTAGCTTTCCCGTGGTCTCTGTCTTTTGTGCTAGGGCAATGTAGGGCTGCGAAAATGAGGTGGGGATATCTTCTCTTCAGTTTTCTGGAAGAAGTTGCATAGAATTAGTGCTATATCTTAACCTGTTGTTGGTTAGGATTGACCAGAGAAGCCATTTGAATCTGGGGTTCTCTTTATGGGAACATTTCAACTACACATTCAGCCATAAACTTTTGTTGAAGATATAAAGTCTTATCTTTTAGTTTACTGTGTTTTGTTTTAAGATGCTTTAATTTGCAGAGAATGTAAAACTATTTTGCAAAATCATTCACAAAATCACATTAAGTCCAAACACAGTTCTCTGGACATTTTGTGAGAGTTTTTGACATCTTGCTTTAATCCTATTTCTGGTTCAAGTTTGTTTGATACGAGTTCAGACGGTGATTGTTATTTTATGATTATTCATCTCTTCTGTAGCATGATTTTACAAGTAGAATATTAAAATATAAAAGGTCACAAATTTTATAAATGTAAAGTCATACTCTAGTACTTTGCATCCTCAAGGTATTTTAAAAGATCTGAGGATCTATTATCGGATAGAAGTGTAACTGCTAAACCATGACAGGCACTGAACAGATATATCTAACTCTTATCTGCAATAATAGAACATCTCCCAAACGTTTTTACCATACTTGATACAAAGAGTTACTCATTTTTAAAAAAGAATTTTAAACTAACAATATATTTATACCAAGTTTACATGCAAATACAGACATGGCATGAGAAGATTAATTCTAAAGTCTGGATATGAAATAAAATACTGCATCCAATGTTTGGAATGTTTGTGTATTTTTTTTTAAGTAAAGCTTATAAGATATTTACAAACTTAAAATATAACTTACATCACAAATATTGAGTAGTCTTTGAAACATCTTGGTGTGATCCTGTGATGCCACAGAAAATAGATAATAAATTCACTGACCTTGGTAATGGAGGTCAGTTACATAAGGAGTTGTCAAAAAGTTGTAGTAAATATATTCAATCCATTCTCTTGTTGTAGTTTTTTTTTTTTCATTCTGTTGATTTTTAAACAGAACAATTCACACATCAGGATGTGTGACTTCAATACTTTTGAGATGAGAGAAACAAAAATGTGGTCTCAAACATTTGAATTAAAATAATTACTTTTAAAAAATAAAGAAAATCAGTGAGTTTTGTTAGGGAATTCTTTTTAATGTTGGGAAACTAACATTAACCTTTTACCTAATCTTTCACATAGATTTAGCTTTAACATATTTGAGATTTCTTTTTTGCTTTTTTTTCCTATAAAGGTTGGTGGAGGGGAGAGTATTAAAACCAACATCTTTGAACTACTGCTGTTTGAGTAGAATAAAAATTTCAGATATTCCTTGGAGACACCTGTCTCATTAACTTCAGTATGGATTTTGTCAGCATGAAGATCGTATGATTAGGCATTAAAATTAATTTTATAAGAAGCTCAAGTGAAATTAGATTTCACATGGGTTTCGTTTGGCAAAGTATTTTTCATCAGGGCTAAAGGGTCATTCAGAAGAAGTATATGGATTTTTAAGTAGATGTAACTGATGTACAATATGAAAATTTTTACTAAAAAGTAGTTTCATGTTCATTAAAACAATTACTAGGTACTAACAGATATTACTTATTCAGCTGAGTACTAGTTGGTTGAAGTTCTTAAGAAGAAAAAAGAAACACTATTTTTTTCTCTCTGCCACCTCTTAATTTCTCTCTCCATATTCTAACACTACACATGTACCTAAAACTAATTAATCTTTTAATACTAGATTGGTAAATTATTGTAAATATCATCATGACTGAGTCATAATCAGGAGTGATTTTTCAATACTTAATGGATTATAACCATAAAAATGGAATGCTTTACTACTTATATGGAAATATGATAAATTTGATAGGAATTATAGAAAACAATAAATTCAAGGCATAATCCCTACCTTGAAGTAGTAAAATAATTAAATAGTAATGGGTTTTGAGTATTTATTTACTTTGTTTTTAATATAATTCTTAAACTATAATTTTTAATGGCTCTACCACATTTTGCTTTCAGAATTCTTGAAAATGTAATCACCATTTCTCAAAAGCTGATGTAAGCTGTTTGTAGCACACCAGCAACATATAAGACAGACATTTACTTGTGAAAAAGGTTTCTGTTTAAAAATTCAGAAATGACAAAGGTGGGTCAGCTTTACAGTGTTCTACTGTGGTTGGGTCCTCAGGTGGGGAGCCTCAGATGAGAGAGGACAAGAACAGCTTGGGCTGCATGGTCCAGTTCCAAGATGGCTTCCCTACTCACCTGTGACATGGGCTGGACTCAACTGGGGCTGTCCATCAAAGGGCATTCGTGTGGCTCTTCACTGCAATACTCTCAGGGTGGTCTGACTTCTGACATGGCAGCTCAGGACCCAGTATCAGGTGTCATAGGGCATTACTTCCTCCACAGTCTGTTGGTTGAAACAGTCGCAAGCCCATCCAGATTCGGAAAGATGAGTTTTAGACCTTCCGTCCTGGTGGCAAAAATATGAAATAATTTGAAGCCATATTCTAAAATCACTACACTGTGTATATAGGTTTGTATTCTGCTTTTCCACTTAACATTATATTCTAAGACATAAATGCTTCTCTTGTAAACATCATTTAAATACCTGTTTAGCATGATCTAGCTCTCCTCATCAAATTGTTTGCTGTAGATGCAAATATCAAGTTATAGTACTATTGAATGATTCAGATAGGAAAAAGGTAGTGTCTGTTTATACAAGAGATATCTTCATAATAAGGAATCATGAGAAAATAAAACTCCTTCATGGATGTTTAGCCAGGTAAAATTATTCTAAAAGAGCATCTGCATATAGAAATGCATCTTTTAGCCTTTTATTGAAAATTGCAGGGCATATTTAATTTCATAAAAATATTAGATGTTGTGTGTATATTTTAGCAAGTACAATATAATAATCTTACAACTACTAAACTGCAGAATTTCTGCTGCATCAGCCAATCCATGTTTGCATCTACAACTTTGTCAGAAGCCAATAAAGCAAAAAAGCTTATTCATCTCGCTAAGGGGTTGTAAGCTCTATTTATTTAAAATGGAGTTCAGAGATTGGTTTTTTCCATTTTGTTATGAGTCGCATATCACTTTCATTTAGTGACATCAAGTGTTAAGCCTCAGTAAAACTGCCCTATAGAAGAAAAAAAATATGATGTTGATTTGGTGATAAACAACTCCAGATGAAAAGAGG
Source organism: Mellivora capensis (assembly GCA_004024625.1). Lineage (NCBI taxonomy): Eukaryota > Metazoa > Chordata > Mammalia > Carnivora > Mustelidae > Mellivora > Mellivora capensis. Next base: position 26,778 of record PISX010010744.1, read on the forward strand.
TTGCTAACAGTGGGATTCGTTGCAGAGATTTTAAAAATTTTAAAAATATTCTGGGAACATGTCTGGTTTAGAGAAACTTCTGTTTAGTAAAAATTGTTCCAACTTTGGGATGCTAAGTATGTTAATGTACCATCTCAATTAAAAATCTTGGCTGGAGGGGAGCCTGGGTGGCTCAGTGGGTTAAGCCTCTGCTTTCAGCCCATGTCATGATCTCAGGATCCTGGGATCCATCCCCTCATCAGGCTCTCTGGTCAGCAAGGAGCCTCCCCCACCCCCAGCCCTACCCACTGCCTGCCTCTCTGCCTACTTGTGATCTTTCTCTCTCTGTCAAATAAATAAAATCTTTAAAAAAAATCTTGGCTAGAATATATGTTATTACTGGTAAGCTGAAAGGACACAAGAAACCAAAGGAAGCCTGTGAAAATAGATCACTTTTAATGGTTCTTCCTCCAAGTCCATCATTTTCCTGCAATCCAAGTTTGGAACTGTTACTGTAATACATACCTCATTCTAATTCTTCTCATACATCCAGACATCAGGTCATACTGATTTTTCCCTGAAGATATCCCTTGTATTGATTCCCTTTTTTTTCATTTTATAATTGTCATCTTGCCATCTTAGAAGATAGAAGGAGGTTATGATTTTCCAAGGCTGCAACTGCCTTTTTAATTTTTAATTTGAATTTAAATGCTTTTAGGTGAGACAGCTCCCTTCTTAAGTTCTTGGTTTCCTCTGTGTTTTAACAAATATGATTGTATATAAGTGAGATCCAATCAGACATTTGCATTTGTGAAGCGTCACTGTCTGAATAATCTCACACATGGTGACAGCTACCTTTGCAGAATTTCCTGTTTCCGCCTACTCACTCCTCCACAGCGTTAGCCACAAACATTTTGTACTAATTTATACTATAGAAAAAGCTACCATAAACTTCTTTAAATACCTGCAGTCATATGGCATCATCACCCTTTTGTGACTTTCCATGAGTTGTGATCGTCTGGTATCATGTATGTTTTATAATCTAGTCTCACTGAACTTCTGAAGATATATTTCCTCTTGGCCCCTCCCCTCAACATCAGAGCAGCTGAGCCTCAGTTCACAACCTTAAAATATCTAATTCTGTCTTCATTTGGAGAGAGCAAGGTAGGCTTATCGGCCTTGTTTCAAGTTGTGTTCCAGGGACCAGGCTTAGGGAAAGCCAGACAGTGAGCATAAGTTACTTCTAGTATAAGGTCACAGAGCAAATGTTAGACTGGAAACATGATAGTAACAACTTGCACTTATTGGGGACTTACAAGGTGCTGGTTTCTATACCAAAAAACCATTTATATGTGCTATTTATTTAATCCACACAGCAAGCCCCTGAAGGAGGTACTATTATTATCTTCCTTTTATCGGTAGGGAAACTGAACACACAGGATTTATGGAGCTTGTCCGTAATATCACAGCCAGTAAGTAGCAGATGTGAGACTCCAGTTGAGGGTGTTTGATTCTAGGTAGGCATGTCCCAGTCACTATGCTGTATCACCAAAAAACAAAACCAAAACAAACAAACAAACAAAAAAAAATCCAAAAAGGTGTGGAGTTGCTTAGAAACTTAAGGAGACAGGATTTTATCACTCAAACTTATTTGAGTGCTTATGGGTAGTATGTTGTGTTCAACAGGAGAATATTTCGACACACACCAAACACTCCTGACTTCATAGAGCTTATGATGCTGGAAGAGGACAGAAAGCCCAGTGTGAGCAGAGGAGGTAGATGTATCCATTGTTAACTGGGACATTTTTAAAAGCCCTGAACCTGCTGTTAAGTGAATGGTTCAGCCTTGTTTAAGTGCAGTGAGTCGTATTTGAAGTCATTATATGAAAAGTTCTGTAACTTCCAGGTAGTTGGTTAAAGTTCCCACTGAAATAGAAACTTACTAGCAAGAATTAACATGAACTCAATTTCTTTTCTTTTTTTATTTAAGATCTTATTTATTTGACAGAGAGAGATCAGAAGTAGGTAGAGCAGCAGGCAGAAAGAGAAGGGGAAGCAGGCTCCCCGCTGAGCAGAGAGCCCGATGTGGGTCTTGATCCCAGGACCCTGAGATCATGACCTGAGCGGAAGGCAGAGGCTTAACCCACTGAGTCACCCAGTTGCCCCCATGAACTCAATTTCTTGAAAAAAGATGGTACTTGTTTCTTTTTCAGTAAGTTATCCCATTTGTTGCATATTTTGTGTTCAATAAATATTTCCAATGAATTAATGGAATGTGTCTTAATATCAGTTATATATGTATATGAGAGTGCATGCTTTTTATCAGTTACAAATACAGTTAACCTTTAATTGGACTTTTCAGTTTTATTGAATGGCTCTTCTGAGAACATTCCAATATCTTAAGAAATTATAATTTTGTATGGCTATCAAATGTTCTCAAGAGAAGTTTTATCCATTTTTCCATTTAAAAATACTCTGAACAAGTATATGAACAAAAACACTAGTTGGAATCCTTTGTCGTGGCCGTTTCATGATTTTTTAATCAGAATAATGACAGCTTTAAACATTGTTTTGGGCCAGAAGAAGCTCTTCAGCCTCAGTCAGCAATTTATCTTTCATAAAAGTAATGATCCCTGAACATCTTCAGACTCAAAGAATTCTCCAGTGATTTGGAGGAAGAAAAAAACAGAATTACCAAAAAGATCTAAGAAGACTAATTTCTTGCATATGACAGATGATTGTGTGTTGTGAAACACACACATACACACACACACACACGATTTTTCTTAAAGTACTTTAATTTAGCTAACCTGGTTTATGGGGGTATATCAGTTCAGTTTATTGGACAACTATTATAGACTTGGAAACAGAGTGATAAAAAAAAATAAAGTTTTATTATCCCCCCCCCAGCATTTTATCACCCTATGATTTAAAAAAAATGATTTTTTTTGGTGAGTTTAAGAAATCTGGATTACATGAATAATTTAAGGCCTGAAATTACATCACCTGCAAATAAGACACTAGGTGTAAAAGAGAAAACCTATGTGTGTGTGTGTGTGTTTTTTTTTAAGATTTTTTTATTTATTTGTTATTTATTTATTTATTTATTTATTTGACAGACAGAGATCACAAGTAGGCAGGGAAGCAGGCAGAGAGAGAGGAGGAAGCAGGCTCCCTGCTGAGCAGAGAGCCTGATTGGGGGCTTGATCTCAGGACCCTGAGATCATGACCTGAGCCGATCCACTGAGCCACCCAGGCGCTCCTGTGTGTGTGTGTTTTTTTCTTTAATAAGAGAGTTACAAACTATGAAAAGTAGACAGTGAGATTTGTCAGCAGCAAGGACTCAGTACCCTGAGGTCCATGCACTCCCCTAGAGGAAAGGATGCTCTGAACTTGCAATCCTCATTTATAGGTTTGAATAGTACTCAGATAATGCTTGATGACTATTTGAGAGGTTGATTTATTCAGCTTTTTGGTTAGGGTTTATACAAAGAAAAAAAATGAGCTTTTGTCTCTTATTTCCTATTTAATTAAGTAGTAATACTTTTCAAACCAAAAGAATATAGTGGGGTTGTTTATGATAATAAATATGGTCCTAAGACATCCTCCGTAGAATGAATGCCAAACCAAGCAGTCTGTAGGATTCAGTCAGTCCTAGTGATTCTGCAGTTGAGCTTCAGAATTCTGCTTGTATGCACACAAGCATATCATTCAGGCTGGCTACACGTGAAGTGTCGAGTCTGTCTCATGCACATAAAATAGTATATTTATATTGAGTGTACTTGAAACTTAGACAGCAAAAATATTTAATGCAGGAGAAGACCCACAAAATATTTCAGTTGCTTGCATTTATTTACCAAACAGTTATGTTTACTAAATGTCAGGCACTGTTCTAGGGTTGTTCAAACAGAAATGTTTCCAGTCTTTATAGCGACAATAAATGGTGGATTGCATGTTCTCTCTATTACAGTAGGTGAGGAAATTGAAGCATCAGAGTTGTTGATCTATTCAGAGTCTCACAGCTAATGAATAGCAGGGTTGGGACGTTGTAAATACAGAGTCTGTTTCCAAAGTCTGTACCTCTAGCTTTCATTGTTTGGCTGATTTCTTGCTGAAGAATGACACTGAATACATTCCAACTTAGTGATTTCATTATGCAGTACTATGGTTAAAAAAGTAGTTGGTAGAGACCTGGAGATCACTTGTTATCTTTAGAGGAAAAAAAATCCTGGGGTGCATAGCAATGTCCAGTATTTATTATTTACTATGTGACAACTACTGTATTAGCACTTCATATAAGCTGCTATTTCTTCTTTAATACAAACTTTTGAGATAAATGCTGTAATCACTTCTAATCTATAGATTACCAAGTTCATTTTTTGAGACGTTGACTTTTCCAAACTCTTATAGCTCATAAATGCTTAGGAAGACGTTTAAACCCATAGTCTCTTACTCTAGAACCTGCATGACAGCACAACACCCATTCAGTTTTTGTGAATTATCGGTAGTGAAATGTGGTTATTCAATTGTCCTCTCATTACCAGTTTTAGCTATAATGTATTCTTTAAAGAGGAGTAAAAATAAGTACAAAATATCATGGTTAAACATTACCATAAGTTTTTCCCAGTGAGGAAACTGAGGAAACAAGAAAAAAAAATTATTCAGATGCCACTATAATTGATCCCATTGATTTATGCCCCTACCCCTCAGAAATATAATAAATGTCAGAGAAGGAAGATAGCTAACTCTGTGACTGTTCTATCTAGCACAAATAACCAGAAGAACTGAGCATTACATTATTTTTAGTAATGGCATCCCTAAATGTATTGAGACTACATTCATTCAATTAGTTTCTCTTACTTTTCTACCAAAAAAGGATTTTTACAAATTATAATCTTTATATTGAATCCGTGTTAAAACTAAAGGATACTGTGCCAAAGTCGTTGGATGCATCTCGCTTCTTCATTGAGAATGTTTGCAGAGTTCCCAATTTAACACATTTCTATTAAGAAAACATCTCTCTCAGCATTTTGCATATAACAATGCCCATAAACATGTTAGTGGGAGACCAAACAATGCCACATAACTGGCAATCTTAATATCTTCTTTATAAACTAAATCTGTTAACAAGGTAGAATCCCAAGACAGTTTTCAAAGTAATGATATTTTAAAGATAATCATGTGTTTTTGCCTAGTGAGCATATTCATTTAGAGTTCCCTGCGCCCACACAGTGGAGAAAAACCTTTGCTATTTTCCCACGCTTTCTTGAGGAAAGATAGAGTGTATGTGTATGCGGGCTGGCATGTGAGCATGCATGCATACTAACGGTTTTATGTGCATACCAGCACCATGAAATAGAACTTCTAAAACAGTTAGGACCCTGTAACTCACGTGAATCATATTGAGTTATGGTGGAGTCCTACCTCTGGATCTCGGTCTTACTCTTAGAGTTCACCAAAATACATTTTCGGTTTCTATTGATAGTTATAATTTCCTACGAATATGTCATATTTTCTCAAGCAGATTCAAATTAATTATTTTGCCTTGTATTTAATGGGAACTCAGTAAACATTTTTAATTAAAAAATAAATGAGGGGCACCTAGGTGGCTCTGTCAGTTAAGTGTCCAACTCTTGGTTTTGGCTGAGGTTATGATCTCTTGGTTGTGGGACTAAGCCCCACATCAGGCTCCCTACTCGGTGTGGAGTCTGCCTCAGATTCCTTCTCCCTCTCCCTCCCCTTCCTTGAGTGTGCATGCTCTCCCTCTCTCTCAAATAAATAAAATAATGATCCTCTTACCTTTGCTATAAGTTTGAAATTTTCATAATTTACAGCCTGGAAAGAAATAACAAATTTCCATAGCTAATCTTGGCGTATACAAATACTGCACTAAATTTAAGTAAAATAAATATGTAAATATGTATTATTTTTTAATATTGTTGCTCAGAAATACTAGTTATTGCTTTTTTTTTATTGTGTTTTTTAAATTTCTTTTCAGCATAACAGAATTCATAGTTTTTGCACCACACCCAATGCTCCAAGCAATGCGTGCCCTCCATAATACCCACCACCTGGCTCCCCCAACCTCCCACCCCCCACCCCTTCAAAACCCACAGGTGTTTTTCAGAGTCCATAGTCGCTCATGGTTCATCTCCCCCTCCAATTTCCCTCAACTCCCTTCTCCTCTCCGTCTCCCCATGTCCTCTGTGTTATTTGTTATGCTCTGCAAATAAGTGAAACCATATGATAATGGACTCTCTCTGCTTGACTTATTTCACTCAGCATAATCTCTTCCAGTCCCGTCCATGTTGCTACAAAAGTTGGGTATTCATCCTTTCTGATGGAGGCATAATACTCCATAGTGTATATGGAACACATCTTCCTTATCCATTCATCCATTGAAGGGCATCTTGGTTCTTTCCACAGTTTGGTGACTGTGGCCATTGCTGATATAAACATTGGGGTACAGATAGCCCTTCTTTTCACCACATCTGTATCTTTGGGTAAATACCCAGTAGTGCAATTGCAGGGTCATAGGGAAGCTCTATTTTTAACTTCTTGAGGAATCTCCACACTGTTCTCCAGAGTGGCTGCACCAACTTGCATTCCCACCAACAGTGTAAGAGGGTTCCCCTTTCTCCACATCCTCTCCAACACACGTTGTTTTCTGTCTTGCTAATTTTGGCCATTCTGACTGGTGTGAGGTGGTACCTCAATGTGGTTTTAATTTGAATCTCCCTGATGGCTAGTGATGATGAACATTTTTTCATGTGTCTGATAGCCATTTGTATGTCTTCATTGGAGAAGTGTCTGTTCATATCTTCTGCCCATTTTTTGATATGATTATCTGTTTTCTGTGTGTTGAGTTTGAGGAGTTCTTTATAGATCCTGGATATCAACCTTTTGTCTGTACTGTCATTTGCAAATATCTTCTCCCATTCCGTGGGTTGCCTCTTTGTTTTGTTGACTGTTGCCTTTGATGTGCAGAAGCTTTTGATCTTGATGAAGTCCCAAAAGTTCATTTTTTGCTTTTGTTTCCTTTGCCTTTGGAGACGTATCTTGAAAGAAGTTGCTGTGGCTGATATCAAAGAGGTTACTGCCTATGTTCTCCTCTAGGATTCTGATGGATTTCTGTCTCACGTTGAGGTCCTTTATCCATTTCGAGTTTATCTTTGTGTACGGTATAAGAGAATGGTCGAGTTTCATTCTTCTACACATAGCTGTCCAATTTTCCGAGCACCATTTATTGAAGAGACTGTCTTTTTTCCACTGTATATTTTTTCCTGCTTTGTTGAAGATTATTTGACCATAGAGTTGAGGGTCCATATCTGGGCTCTCTACTCTGTTCCACTGGTCTCTGTGTCTGTTTTTATGCCAGTACCATGCTGTCTTGGTGATCACAGCTTTGTAATAAAGCTTGAAATCAGGTAACGTGATGGCACCAGTTTTATTTTTGTTTTTCAACATTTCCTTAGTGATTCGGCGTCTCTTCTGATTCCATACAAATTTTAGGATTATTTGCTCCAGCTCTTTGAAAAATACTGGTGGAATTTTGATCGGAATGGCATTAAAAGTATAGATTGCTCTAGGTAGTATAGACATTTTAACAATGTTTATTCTTCCTATTCAAGAACATGGAATGGTCTTCCATCTTTTTATGTCTTCTTCAATTTCTTTCACGAGTGTTCTGTAGTTCCTCAAGTAAGTTATTGCTTTTTTAATAGGTAAGAATAGAGTTAGCTAGTGGCAGACCATGGGACCTATGTTACCCTTTACAAAAAAATTCTCAAAATCCCGAAATCCTTATTTTTACATAAAATATCCTCTATTTTGCAATAGGGTCTCCTATTGGAGAAATATGTTTTCCACAAACTATGACAATCACACATTTTTCCCCCTAAAAGAATCTCATTTTCCTTCTAAAAATTTCTAGGGTGATATTCTTTGCCTAGCATATGTGAAAAACCTTGCCTGTTACACTGAAGAGTGCCAGGCTATATTTCTGAAATGCTGGAGATTCTAAGACCCTTTGGAATTTACAGAGCCTTTCTCTTCATTAAAATGAAATAAAGACCTGCACTGGAAGGCAACATGCCCTGAGAAGGGTAATGTGGAGGACAACTTAGCTCACTTCAGGAAGTCACACACTAAGTTCCCCAAATAAACCAGAATGGGAGTAGTGAGCCTTTTCAGGTTTTCAAAAGTCATAGAGAATAAGTTGCTTCCATTGACAATTCTTTAAAAACATTATTGGAAAAGACAAACAAACGAACAGAAACACTGTCCCCAAGTAAGCATATTTTGACTTCGAAATTCGAAAAGTTGTATGATGAGACTGTAGTTAAAGGAGGGTTTTTGGTTTTGTTTGTTTTCCTTTCAGCTTAAAACATTTATTATCCAGGCTTAGTTTCGGAAAGATGTGGGCTAACATAAATTTGCAAGTAGATGCCTTATTAGGTTTCTATCTTGACACAGGAAGGGTGCGAGATAGTTCTTTTCATAGTTTATTAGCCATGGTTTCTTACCTGTGACTGAGTGGTCTCAGGCAGATTAGAAACACTTGAAATTATATTCTAAATTGTACATGTACAGATGTCTTTCTGGGTGTATATGTCTATGTCTTTTTCAGATTCTTTAAGGGTCTTTGACTCCTGAACGTTTAGGTCTTTGACTCTAAAAAATATTAAAAACATATAAGCCACTGTTAAAATGTTTAGCAAGTTAATAAATGTACTTCTCGAAATCTCTGCTTTCTGACTGAGTTTTTGGGCCTTTAGAAAACTTTAATTTCTTATCAGTAGGAGCTTAATACTCAATATAGTAGTTAAAAGTAAAATTCCACCAAATAATTTATGGGAAAATAAATTTGAAGTTTGCGACTTCACACAGAATCAATTCCATTATTCTGATTTTAGTTCATTCTGATGACCTGTCCCAGGTGGGAGTGAGTGTGGTAGGCAGGTAAGGGACTGGCAGGTAAGGGACGGGTCCCTAAAGCTCAGGTTCTGCACTCACTGTCCAGGCAACTTCATGCCAAGGATTTGGTCACTTCCAGTAAAGAATGAAGACAGAATCAATTTTGTAGTTTTATTCTGAGATTTTTTTTTAAGTTTTTTAAAAAATTTATTTCACAGAGATCACAAGTAAGCAGAGAGGCAGGCAGAGAGAGAGAGGAGGAAGCAGGCTCCCTGCTGAGCAGAGGGCCCCATGCAGGGCTCGATCCCAGGACCCTGGGATCATGACCTGAGCCAAAGGCAGAGGCTTTAACCCACTGAGCCACCCAGGCGCCCCTATTCTGAGATTTAAATGAGGTCATCCACAGGAGGTTTTTAGAAACATCTTAAGCACACAATAACTGTTAGCTAATAGTGAGGGTTCCTAACACATGTCACTAATACTACCAGGTGTGCCTCTGAGCACTTTATATTAACTACTTTAACCCTCATGACAATCCAGTGATACAAGTGTTATTGTTATGCCTATTTTGCAAATGAAGAAACTGAGTCACAGAGAAACCAATTAAATAATTTGTCCACCATTCCATAGCTCATAAGTGGTAATGTCATTTCAGACTCAGGTAGTTTGGTTTTAGGTATCACATCTAACTACTCCAGCTTTCTCAGATTATCATTACTACTATGTATTTTTTTTTTAGGAATTTCACTGTCTAGCTGCCTATTATAATTGGCATAATGTGGAAGAAATCACAGTATGAGAATTCTTTAAAAAAATGGTACGTATTATATAGATTACACAAAGGCATATTTCTTGCTAGTACCTGGAGAATTGCAACTTCTTTCTTTTTTCTTTTTCTTTTCTTCCAGAGAAAATAAATGCCAGCTAATGACATTTGTAGAATGTCAGTACCAAATCTGTTTTCTGAAAAGCACATAGTCACATTCACATCCATCCTGTAAACATTCATGTAGGATGAAATAAACATAGTGTTGATTTCATGTTAGTGATGAAAGAAGACAGAGTTTATAGCTGATGGGGGTAGTTATGGGTTATTTGCAAAAAAGGACTAGGGCTAATATTCAGCATAGCCAAAGATAGAACTGAACTCCTACTGTAGTGTTTTAATTACTACATTAAGTGTATCTGCTTTGCAGAAAAATAAAATAATAAGTGCGTCTGTAAAGAAAAAGAAAAACATTCTAGATTTTGCCTCAGAGGAATTTGTACTGAAATGACCAATTTCCTCTTGAGGTGCAGGAACACAATTGTATATTTTCTTGTTCAGCTATTTGAGACAATAAAACATGAGGGAATATATAATCTACTGGTTTATACAGAAAAGAATTAAAGAGAGAAGAATGTGCAGATTGAACATATTTTTTTAAAGATCTGCCTATGATAAATGAATCCAGAGAGAAATTTCCAGCACTGTAATGACTGCTTAGAAGGAAAATAATGTGAATATACAGTGAAAGATGCAAATTTTTACCTGTTTCCTAATGAAGACCATCTTATCCATACTGAATACGCGGTGAGACTGTTCTATGCAAAGATACAGAATATATGTAAGTAACATGTAAACGGGCCCCCAAAACGTTAAGCACATTTAAAGCAAAACAAAACAAAAACAAACATCATATCCAAACCAGTTGCTTTGCAAGGACATTAATCTTTGCTCTTTCAAAGTGGGAATGTCCTCTCCCTGCATAAGAGATAGAGATTTCTTGCTTCACTTTCATTTTTCCTTTTCCAATAGGCTTCTTTCTCTTTCAGAAAGAGAAAGAAATAATAAATAAAATAATAAAATAATATAATAATATTCATAAAATAATATAATATTATTCAATAAAACAAATAATATAATGTCATAAAATATTATTCATAAATATTTCATAAAATATTCATAAATAATATTTCATAAAATAATAATATAATATTTAAACCATACAAAGGTGCTTTTCTTCTCTCATGCCTTTCCCATGTTTGTGTTCATTCATTTCTGAAATCTTTTAAAAATTTTTCTTAAAGATTATTTATTTATTTATTTGACAGAGTGAGAGAGAGAGAGATCACAAGTAGGCAGGCAGAGAGAGTAGGGGAAGCAGGGATCCCGCTGAGCGGAGAGCCTGATGCGGGACTCGGACCCAGGACCCCGAGATCATGATCTGAGCGGAAGGCAGAGGCTTAACCCACTGAGCCACCCAGGCGCGCCTCATTTCTGAAAACCTAGGAGAATATTTTACTCTCACTGCCTTGGCTTCCAAAATCCCCACCCCACTGTAGGCCTCTTGATGTCTGCACTGTCTTCAGCAGTGAAAAAACACCAGAACTGCTCTTCCCCGGCTTCTATAGAATGCCAGATCTAGTGGCCGCCCCTTTCCAGACATTTACGTTATCTGCTGTTTTGACTGCTAAAATGTTTTAAACCTGTGCTCTTTCCAAATCCACTTCCTCTGATTCTAACTGTCTTCCCTTAACCACTGTTACTTTTGCTACATTCTCTTTTCCTTGTGTTATCCCAGGCTTTGTTATCCCAGAAGATTGACTTCAGTTTTTCTCGTTTGTGTTCTCTCCCATGGTGGACGCACTCACACTTATGGCTTAAATCTTCAGTTATTATAAAATTCACAAATCTGGATCCCCCATTTGGATACCGCTTCAAACTCCTGATCTGTATTTTTCACCTTCTCCTGTATACTGTCCAAAGAATGTCCTACTGATACTGTCAGTTCCTCTTCTAGAAGATGATTATGGTTAGTTTAAGATTAGCAGTATGCATTCACCTGATATGCAAATTAAAAACGTTTGTGCTGTTGTCTTATTCCTTTATTAGCCTACTGCCTTGCCAAACAGTCTGTAGCAGGGAGTGGAAAACAAAAAAGTCTGTCAGCCTGGGTCTCTGTGTGGCTTTATAACCAGAGCCCCTGATGATAAATAAATATGATCTATCGTACAATACAAATAAATATAACATTTATATTTATATAATATGCTATATAACATATATCACACAATTATGCTTATAATAAATATGTATAAGTATTACAAATATGATATTTATATATAATACAATAAATATTTATTGTATTTCAGCTGTGAAAGCTTCAAGATTGTTACTCTAGTATGACCTTTTCTCTTCTCACTAAATGCACCTTTCTTAAGCCCATATTACATTCTAGCTATCACTTCCTTTCCCATTTTCTGCAGGCTTTAGTAGCAAATCTCCTTGAAACCGTTGTATACAGTGGAAGTTCCAACTTTCTGAACTCTCATTTTCTACTTAGATTGACTTTAGTGTTCCTTCTGCTCAGCTGAATCGACTGTTTTCAAGTGACTTCTCTCATCTGACTTGATGGTCCGGTCTCAGGCTTCACTGTATGAGACACTGGTCTTAGTATTTGGAAAACACATTCCCTCTGCTTTTACTTGCTTGTTTTCTTCTGCCTGGATGGGCTCCCACTTTTCCATCTTTGCATGGGATGCCTACTCCTCTTCTCATCATGTTAGAGTGACGTGGAACCTTTGTTCTGTTCAAGCTGTGCATCTTCTTTAAAAACCCTGTTTTTAAATAACCACCATGTGCCTGGCTGTTATAGGGACTGAGTATACAGCAGTGAGCACAACAGACAAAATCCTTGTCCTCACAGAGCAGCCGTTTTAATGGGAGAAAAAGAAGATAAACAAGATTTTTTAAAAAAGTAAATAAAGGAAGTATAGAAGGTGTAGAGTCAGTTAGTATTAAGTGCGTTTCTGAAATTGGATTTCTACACTTGACTGGCCATTTTAATTACTAAAATGATATCCTTCTTGGCACCGAAATTCAGTGGAGGACTGAATTATTTAAGAGTGCCTGAAAAAAAATAGTGAGTCATGTCTGGCATTAGGGTTAGGGAAAAAAAGCAGAGCAGGTAGAGGTTTCGGCACAAGCAAAACAACAACCAAAAAACTTTTTCCTCTGCTTGGGTCTCTAGATTTCAGTGCTTTCAATAAATAAGTATAATTGTATTAAGTATTGCTAGTATTTTTTTAATCGTCTTTTTTGCTGTTTGTCATTTTGTTGCTTTTGGTGTGGTGGTATATTGTTTATCAAGTGATTTTCTAAAATGACAACCAAATAATGTCATTCTGCTCTAGCTCTTGCCATCGTTCTGTTTTGACTAAAATCCAGTTTCTTTCTGTAGCCTACACAATCCTATGTGATATGGCCTCCCGACTGACTCTTCCGTTTATTACCTGTCATTCTTTCCCTTGCTCGTTGCAAAGCAGACAAACTGACCTTTATACCATTCCTAAAATATTCCCAGTGCACTCTAGTTAAAGAAGCCCCTGCCTCGAATTCTGCCTGGAACATTCTTTCTACCGATAACTGATAGCTCATCTTCTCAAGTTCCTGCTCCCATGTCCACTTGTCAGACAAGGTCTTTATATAATATCACACTACCTCACCTGATTCGGTGCTCTTTCCATTCTGATACATTTTGTTAGGGGCTTTTCTGGAAATAACATGTGGTCATTTTTTATATCAATGCTAACATTCGAGATTAAGGGTAAGGAAGACATTAATTCAGGGCATCTCCTACAAATGGTAGAGGGATTTCCATGAAGGAATGACAAATACTTATTATCCATTATCAACTATTGCTTTGGGCCTTCTCTCTCTATCTCTCTCTCTCTTTTTTTTTTTTTTTTTTTTTTTTTTTTGTAGCTTTGCTTTCAGAAAGATGGAAGGTCTTAGCAGCTCATTGGAGACAACAGGACATATTTGTCACGGTCTGACCTGCAGGGTAGCAGATCTGGTTCTCCCACTGCAATTACACAGAAATCCCGCTTTGTCTTAAGATGGGGGCTGGAGAGGGGTCTTTTCTTTCTCTCTGCTGGAGTGTCCCTGATGAGATAGTCCCTGAACATAAGCATAAGTGGCATCTCCCAGTGCCTTAAAGCTCTCTCTCTCTCTTTAGTTATTCTGCTCATGATGTCCCAGGATGACTTGTGACTCAGAAGATGATCATGATGTCAAAGCAAATGAAGGATGGCCAGCACTATAAACAAAGCCCAAGCACAAATGAAATCCTGAATGCAGAGACTCTGCTATTTCTAGCATTTTGTTTAAAAAGAAGGAAGCAAGGGAAAGAAAGAAAGTTGTCCCTAAATGGGATCAGTAGAATTTCAAAAGCCACATTGGGTTTTCAAAAAAAAAAAAAAAAGTTTTCAAATTCTGTTTAATTTTTGAGACAAAATTTAAGCTCTTTATTTTGAAAAAAAATGGTCATAAATGGCCATACTCAATAACAAAGTGGAAAATTTGTTTATCAAACTCTAAATTCACATTTCATGGTGCAGCCTAAGAGCTTGAAACCTAATTCCTTATGCCAGATCTTTCTAGCAATATTTGTTTGGGACAGCTGTATTGTTCATGTCACACTGCCCGTTGTGAATAGTGATTTCAGGGTAGGTGGAAGTGGAGGTATGTGAGTAATTCCAGGCTCTCTGACTGCAATAATAAAGCTGTATTTAGAGTTAAAAGCAACAAAAACAAAACAACAAAACATACAAACACTTTACTGTTAAAACAAAAGTCAAAAAGGATTCAAAGTTAGCAATATCATTGTTATTCATCAAATTTTTGTTATTTTGTGTGAGTATCTGCTAAGTGATAGGCACAGCTAAAAGTTTTACGGAAGAATGATTGTTATAAAAATCCTTTGGGAATAGTGGTGCCATCCTCAGTTCATGGCAGAAGTACTGGGAAGTGAAGTTGATCTTACTAAGATATCATTTACAGTGTGTTTCTGTTAATGTAAATGTAAAAAGAAAAAAAGCCCAAGATAAATTTAATTAATACATTTTTCCTTTTATGTCCCTTGTACCACAGTTTGGGATCAATTCTTATGTGTATAGTTAATATTCATAACAAAGTAGCAATTATATCAAATAACGATGATTTGGTGTTCAGATGTCCAGATCCAGTTTTTCACTATTTCCCAGTCCTTATTCACGTCTTTATTCTTTTTGAGAACAAAAGAACCTCTTGCATTCCCTAGTTTAATCTCATGAGGAGGTTGAATAAATAAAAGCATTGGACAGATCTCATTATTTGTGTGAACTTTGATTTCCTTATCTCTACAGCCAGAAGAATGGACTGAAAGATCTGTAAATTTCTTCAGCAGTCTACAATCTATAATTTTGCAATTTATATTTTCCTTCAGCTCATTTTTTTGATTATAATCCCACATCAAATGTGTCAGTCAAAAGCAGTGAGAGGTAGCTTTGGAGAGTTTCTATTCTAACTGTTATTTGGTTCCCATTTCAAACTCAGTGGGTAATATGAGTATGTAAATCGCTGAGTCTTACTGGTCTCACATGGCATTGTCTCACTTTTCATTCAACAAATATGAATTTACGATTGTTATGTACTGGGTACACTAAGTGCTTCAGATACGGTAGTGAGTGAGATAACTCTGCCTCTGGAAGGATGACATTTTTCTAGGGGTCAGGGACAAGTAGATAGGTAATTTCACAGAAGTATGCCCAGGTTAAGGATTAATTTGGTGTACTATTGGAATATATATATAAATACGTCCATTTTAAAAAGCTTCCTAAAGGACAGGAAACTAAGCAGAATTTGTAAGTTTGATGAAGAGTTGGAGGGGGTGAGACATTGAAAAAGAATATAGTATAGTGCCCACACTTATTAGCTGTGCAATCATAGAAAAGTTGGTTGACCTCTCTGTCCCTAAATTAAAAAAACAAAATAAAAACAAAAGCTAACTATTAGCGTGGTGGTTATAAGGATTAAACAAGACTATTAATAAGGAAATTAAAATAAGGCCTGGTATATATTATGTTAAATACTTAAAAAATCTATGTTTATATATATTTTAAATATAATATCATACATATTAATATCATATATATTAAAAATATATGCTCTTTAATAAAAAATACTAGTTTTGGGTGGTACCTGGGTGGCTCAGTCAGTTAAGTGTCTGACTCTTCATTTCAGCTCAGGTCATGATCTCAGGGTCATGAGATCGAGCCCCGTGTCAGACTCCCTGCTCAGTGGGGAGTCTGTCTCTCTCCCTTTCCCTCTGCCCTTCCCCCTGCTTGCACACACATGCACACACACACTCTCTCTCTGTCTCTCTTTCTCTCTCTCTCTCATATAAATAAATACATCTTTAAAAAACTAAAAATATAATGCTACTTTTATAAGAGAAAAGAGCATGCACAAAGGCTTAGAATCAAAAGAAGGGGCATAATTAATTTCATCTGACTATGTGCTCTTAGTTGTCATCTGTGGGATAAGAAATGATGCTGGGTAGATTAGTAGGTATCAGCCCATGAGAACCTTCTGTGTCTCCTGAAGGATTTGAAACGTTTTCCAGTTTGCGTCACACGACCGATACAGCTCTCAGTGAATGACCAATGAAGAGCTAGACCTAAGAATATGACTTGATTATGTCTGAATCATAGAAAGATCCCTCTGGCCATTGCAGGCAGAATCCACTGGGCTGGAAGAGAGACTCAAATTAGAACAGTATTGTGGTGATCCAGGTGAGAGATAAGGATGACTCAGATTTAGCTGATGTCACTGGGGTATTTTGAAAGATATTAAAGACCACTAAATAGAGGAGATGTGGTTACTGATCAGATGTGGGGGACGATGCTGAAGAACAAAGCAAGGATGCCTTCCACAGCTCTGAGTTAAGTAAATAAATGAGTGGTAATATTAATCCTTGAGAAAGAGAAAGCTGGGAGAGGAGAGGATTGTGGGAGTTAGTTTGGGCGTATTGATTGAAATTTTACAACAGTAAAAGGATGATGCCTAGTAGTGTCTTTGGTCCACTGGAACCATTTATATCAGCCCGCAAAAAGCCAATTGCTGATATTCAGAAACTTTGTGAGTTAGTTATTAAACTATTGGTAGCTTGAAATTGGCTGTAGATGGAGTAATTATTCCACAGAAATCAGCAAATGCTACAAATTATGCCTTTCCTCCTACAGAAAGCAAGTGGACCCACTTATGATTGTACCTATTTATCTCATGAGAGAGCTCTGGCTTGGAGACATGATCTTAATGGTCACCTTTATGTAATTAGAGCCATGGAACGGAACACAGTAACTCTAGAAGAACATGCCACATGGTAAGAAAAGAGAGCCAAGGGTGATGTTCTGAAGAGCATCCCACGGGAAGGGGGCCATGTGCAGGGACCAGAGAAGGAAGAATGGGAGTCATGAGAAACTATTATCAGAAGTCTGGGGACACAAGAGCCCAGGAAATAAAGCATTCATGATTGAGGGGCTAGAGAGAAAATCAAAGTATGCCTCTTCTTGGAAAGAAATTTTCTAAGAATTAGTGTGTGGGTTTAAACTGAATATATGAAATAAACCACAGCAACCAAAATACAAGTAGAAAAATAATTTATTGGTCAAGAGAAAAAGGGGTTTTTCTGCATATTTCATATAAGCAGAGGCCTTTTCTCCCTAAAAGAACATATAAATGTTGTTCGTGTTAATTTGATATATAATGGTGTTACTACATTAAGCCATTAGAATCATTTATCACAGCCATACCGATGTGATGTGAGTGGTAAGTGCAAAGGACAAGCTGTTTGCTGCTCTTGGGAGTGTCACTTAGGTAGGAGTGACATCCTTGCTGTGGCATAGGGGTGCATCCAAGAAACATAATTTCCTCCCATTTATGATATAAAGGACCCTCATTTCCTCATACAGACCTCATAAAAAGAGACTAAAAGCGTAACTATTTTTTGAAAAGTCAGAGAGCTTACCACCAACTTTAAAAGTTTCCTTGTCTAAGAAAAAATTTATTTTATTTAACAAAACTTTAATTAAAAGTAACAGATAGGGCTCCTGGGTGGCTCAGTTGGTTGAGCGACTGCCTTTGGCTCAGGTCATGATCCCGGACTTCCAGGATTGAGTCCCGCATGGGGCTCCCAGCTCCTTGGGGAGTCCGCTTCTCCCTCTGACCTTCTCCTCTCTCACGCTCTCTCTCACTCATTCTCTCTCAAACAAATAAATAAAATATCTTTTAAAAAAAAGTGACAGATAAATATACATTCCTTTGAAAATAGGGACGTTTTTCTTAAAGAGCAAGAAATCTGAAGGCAGGTATCTGCTGCTACTGGTCTAGGACTCCAGATTTCTATTTCCCTTTCCTGCATGGTCACAAAACGTCTCCTGCGGTGTGACTATGTCTGAGATTCCGGGAGAAGGAAAGAAGCAGAAATAGGGCTACGTTAGCGTATGTGTATGTGTATGTGTATGTGTATGCGTATGTGTATATTTCTTGGACAGAATTATATCATGTAGCCACCGCAGTCTAGCTGCAAGATAAACTTTCTCAACTTCGTCTCCTAAGTATTCAAACAAAAAGAGAGTTGTTTCCGGGCATCGTATGTGCCAATGTACATCCTCCTCAAGTTTCTTTCCTTCTTTCCTTTTTTTTTTTTTTTTTTTTGAAGCAAAAATACCACAAGCTGGAGACGGTGATGGGGAATAAATAAATCAACAATAAGATAGTATGAAGCTCATGCCGTTAGTATAACAGAGCTTTCACCTAATTCAGAAAGCTGTTGTCTAGAGGGAAACATGCGACATATGGAAGGTGCTTTGTACTCCGGGGACAGGGAAGAATGGTGAGGTGTGAAGGCCAACTCTGACTTGTATCAGTAGTCAGAGTGAGGTGAGCCCTTTGCAGAACCCTACTCTTCTATCTGTTTTAATTATTAAGTGCTGCTAAGCACTACCTCAAGTGGATAGCAATAGGGACTTAACACTATTCAGGGGGAAATCTGGGGTCAGGGTATAACGGAAATCACAAGAAACTTTAAGGAACAAAAGGCTGGTCCTCAAGTTAAATCACTCCACTCCTTTCCCATTCCGACTCCCTCTCAGTGGCAACCAGAGAAAAGATGCTTCAGATGATGTTGTGCCCTGCAACTGACAACATCTGCTACCTACCATAAGCGCAGCCATTTGTTTGGCTAAATAAATGCGGGACCACGGGGAAATCACTCTGGCAAATGTACTGACACTGCCATGTTTCAGTAATAAACCTGGGAATCAACTGGCTTTAGGATACAGATGGCTGCAGCAGGATTATGCCACAGTGAGCTCTTGGAAATGAATTATCCAACCAACTAGTTAGGGTTTCTAGAATGATTCTGACTTACTCGTGGTAATTGACTAGAACTTAATGAGAGTATTATCCCATTACACTTAGTATGGCAGAGCCTCTAAATAATTCTTAAGTAATTTAGGGTTCAGACATAATTGTAGCACTTGGATTTCTCATAGGGGATTTTACAAGGCAATGGTCTCCCTATTTTGTGACACTTAAACTTGGTCAGACCTGTTCTTCCTGAACTTGGGTATTGCAATTTACAGGCCTTGTCAAATTGTAGCCATTTATTTACAAATGCTTAATTTTCTATTTATTTACTTCATTAAGGGGACTTAATACCACATAGCTTCTTATATTTACAGTGTCTCCCTGGGTATGCATATGGGATGAAACCATAGTAAATGAATATATTAAAGTGACGTGCAGATAAAAATAAATCTCCCATTTCATTTGAACTGATACAGACATTTAATAAGCACAGTGTTTCCCCCCAGTGGTTTAGAAATATACTCCAAACCACTATATACATAAGAAATATAAGGGGCATGAATATAACAGTGAAAATTATGCAATATTAATTCCTATTAATATTTTTAACATGTTGCAAGGGGTAGGTCATCAGTATTTTTTAAAAAATCTATTGTGCTCTTGTAAACATCAGATCAATAGATTTATCTCTTTATAAATACATAAATATAGAAGATGAACCAGGCATTGCATTCTTCTAGGTACATGGTGAAGAGAGGGAAAACTTTCACTACCTCCACAGAGCTTGTAGTTACTAAACAATTTATGTTTCTTATTTTTCAGTGGTCACAAAAGCAACCCACGCTTGTTGACAAAGCATGATTTCATTGTACCATTACATTACTTTCATCTTCCCAACAGGGAGGAATACTATGAATTTTGAGAGGAAGAGGCCTGAACTAGTACCTAAAAACTGTGTGAAGAAAAACATAAGGGAGAGCACAGGTGTTGTAAAGAAGTGATGCTGGTTTACAAAGAACTCTTCTTGATGCCAAGCACCCTGCCCATCTGTAACGGCGTGGTTGATCTCCGTAAATAGAAGGTCACAAGAGTCAATATGGTATAGAAGTGCTCCAGAGATGCTTCTGGATGAAGAGAAAAAGAAAAAAAGGACACAGGCAAACGGCCTGTAGAACAGTAGAACATGCAGGGCACTGTGCAAATTAGTACAGTTGAAGGATAGAATCTTAGAACTAGTTAGACTCACCGGGTGGTTGATACTTAGCAGTATTTTCCTTAAGTTCTAGGAGAGAAAACATCTAGCCAGACATTGCATTTTGCTAAATAATATATCCATCATTCACTTCTTACTACTCTAACTTGAAAGTGAAGAAAACAAATGTATGTGGCCTTATGAGCCTTTCAGTCTTTATTCGCTTCAGACATTGGCCTCACACAGTGAGGAGGGATTTAGGTTATTAAGATAAGCTCTGACTGTGTATCTTATGGTCCATCTCCAGGGAGCCAAGGCCCATTGTACCTGTTTCCAGGTGTGTTTACCATAAGCAATGCTACAGCAGTGACACTCTGCTAACAGCATTCCATGGAGAACTATTCTCCCTCTATTGACTATCCTTACTCTATTTACTAGGTGGTCCAGTTATTAGAATGTTCACAAGGGGATTTTTCTAGACTGTCTACCTTGTTTCTGTCTCCACAGAGTCCCCTGCAGTTGGGAGAGGAATGGGTCACGGACAGCCTGCTTTAACTTCTTTCTTCCAATTTAAACAATGTAAATTTCTAGTCTTTTATCATGAAATGATGACTACATCTGATTAGTGTAACTCTCTTTTTATGAAAAATTTGTGGATGCATTTCATATTTGGGTGTGATTTGGAGGTTATTTAAATAATGCTGCATGTAAGCTCTGAGTCTTTCTAAAAAAAAAACTCAGTACTGTATCAATGAATACCAGAGGGAAATTCCTGGTTCACTGAATAATATAATGTAGGGGAATGTTACCTAAAATATTTATGTGTCATTAGTATATTAAGTACAAATAGTTTCAAGGTACAAGTGTGAAAGTAATTATGATTTCTCCGTGTCAGCTATAAAGAACACAGTTTATAGTGAAAATAATTTTAATCCATTTTATATTTTGTTATTTGTTTACATTATAGCCCAGTATATAGCTGTTTGATGCAGTTTAGTGGTAAAGATAGTAAAGGAATTTCCATGAGATGGGAGGATATCAGGATTAGCCGATAGATACATCATTAAAATCTGTGCAAACAACAGGGGCTATCTACATAGAGAGATCAGAACATCAGTTTCAAGGCTCCTTATTATTAGCTGTGAGGTTCAAGGAAAATTGTTTCTTCTCTCTGAACAGCAGTCTACCATTTGTAAAAAAGCATAATCACTATATTTACTCATTCATTTTCTTCATGTAACAAATACTTCTGGAACATCGGTTTTGTTTAAGACTTTGTAGCAGACACTGGAGAAAATACAGAATGAGAGATTCCCTATCTTCACAGACGTAGTGTGGAAGTCATTGTGAAGATAAATACTATAATGTACATGCCTTCAATAAACATTAGCTTTACTTTTTTTATCTTCAAAATAATGTCTCCCTTCACCCCCCAAATTGTTAAAGAAAAATCTATTAAATTGTCAAGCCAGAGGGGCACCTGGGTGGCTCAGTGGGTTAAAGCCTCTGCCTTCGTCTCAGGTCATGATCCCAGGGTCTTGGGATCGAGCCCCTCATAGGGCTCTCTGCTCAGCAGGGAGCCTGCTCCCCCCCCCTCCGCCACCTGCCTGCCTCCCTGCCTACTTGTGATCTCTCTCTCTATGTCAAATAAATAAATAAAATTTAAAAAATATTGTCATGCCAGAAATAGACTCTCTGAAGAGTCTGAGTTTACGCTACTTCAAACTAACCCCCTTGACCTGTAATGGGTTCATAGCTGCTGGCAGAAAGACATGAGGCATCTGGGTCAGAGATGAAAGACAGGTTATTAGCTGTTTCAGTAGCGCTAACTGGAATATCATCTTGGCACTTGTTCCTCAAGCCCCAGTTCCCACAGGGCAGTGCAATGAAAGCAAGATCTTACCTGAACATGCAAAGGGGAAACATTATAGAGAAGAACACAGATATTAGAAAACCCCATTCTTATATAGGCACTGCTGGTGAATTGCTGGGAGAGAGAGATTATCTTTATTGCCTAAACACAAGCAAATCTACTCTGTAGAAGAAAGGGAGGTGTTTCCATCTTTATAGTCTTGGAACATCTCCAGGAGAGGCAGAATTTAAGTTAATCTGCTCCAGAGGAGATCACAGTCTGTCTTTCCAAAGTGGTTTGCTTATGCAATCATAGTTGAGAAGAGAATCTGAAACAAGTTGGCTTTTAATACCTAGGTAGGTAGAAATATGAGAGAGTTATGCAAAATGATTTTCCAACACCATGTGTCCAAATATATTACCAATTGAGTGTACCTCCTTTTATTTAATTTTGAAACTTAAATTTTAGTTTATCAACTTGTATTTAGTTGTATAAGAATGAATGCATATTCATCATATTTTAACTGAGAAAAGATGAGAGGAAAAAATGAAACAAGGTGAAACCAGCAAGGGAGACAAACCATAAGAGACTCTTAATCTTAGGAAATAAACTGAAGGTTGCTGGAGGGGAGGGTGGGTAAGGGATGGGATAAACGGGTGATGAACCTTGGGGAGGATATGTGCTGTATGAGCACTGCGTATTCTATTAAGACTGACAAGTCACAGACATGTGCCCCTGAAACAATTAATACATTAGATGTTAATTTAAAAAAATAACTGAGAAAAGATGAGACTTTCACTTTCTCTTTATATGGGAAAAGTGTCTTTAGAGGGAGCTGTTGCCTCTTCATACTACCCTTGCTCCCTGGGCAAGTAACCAATCTTGTTCGTTTGAATATGAAAAATATAGGATCTTATTTTACAAGGTATAGGTTTATGGTTTTCTTTAAGCAAGATCCCAGCTTCTATCTCTTTGTTCTATACTCTGGTACACCAGTTCTGTTCTCTCCCTTTTGAAATCTCCTAAACTTCTGTTTCTTTGTATTAAGGAGACAGATAGGACTTCCTCACAGAGGAAACTTACACCCTGACTGTCTGTAAGCTCCTCTGCCTATAACTAAATGGTTAAGTCGGGTCAGTCTTGAACTGTAGGTTGTTTTCAATTTTAAGGTAAGGAAATAAGAGACCCTACTTTAGACTTAACCCTAATCTGTGTTTTGTAAATGGATTTTTACCAGAACTTGCATTTTTAAACTTAGTAGGCAATTGTTGTGGTATTAGTAACCTGTCACAATTTAGGTGCCATTTTTTTGGGTGGGTGTTCTGTCAAACCTTGAAAAAGGGTAAAAGGGAAGATGGGTAAGCCTTATGTCTGGGACTAACGATTCTATGTGAACTGTTTTGAGTATATCAACAGCAAGAAATTCCCAGGTTTAAAGCTAGGCTAACTAGCAACAAAAAAAAGGATTACAAAAGAATAAGATGGAGTCTGAGACAGAAATCTTAGAAGTATTGGTCTCAAATTTGTTGAGGTAGTAACCTTTGCTTCCTATTTCAGTTGTTGTAGTCAGTCAGTGATGATTTCATAAACTTACATATAGCTTCAAAATAAATACTTTCCTTCCACACCAGGATGGGACCATTTATCAACCCCAGGAACACTGTCAAGAGAAAATAAGAAAGTATAGCTGTAGTGATACTATTGATGTCCTAAATGATGATCCAAGATGTAGAACATAAGTTACAATGGGAAAAAAAAAAGTGTATCACTACTAAGACTCCCCCAATTCCTGACCTCTCAGACACAGATGCCTTGAGAAATGACAGATAGTCATCTTAGAAAACTGTCAGATGACAGAAAAACTAAGTAACAATGATAAAAAATTATAAGCTTCTTCTGAATACAAAAGATGCAGAAAGTATCAAGAACACTTACACAGCAGGGAAAATTATATTTATTCGGTGCACCTGAAATCTTATGATTTGCATATCATTTTTGTCTGACTTATTAATCCTAATGAGTGCTTATTAAGCACTTAGTGATGAAAAACATTATTTGAAGTAATAACAGAGTACAAAGTATTATGCAAATATGTATGTCAAGGCGTATAACTACAAATTTTGGTTCTTGCTGATTTTACTTTCACAGTATTTTCTTCTTGAATTTATTCTCTCTCTCTCTCTCTCTCTCTTTTTTTTTCCAATATGATGAACCATTAGTCTTCTGGCCTCCATTTCAAATTAATTTCCGAAATGGGCCAGAAGTATTTTTCTCATGCTTAGCATGTCATTCAAGGCCATCTATTTGTTCATCCCAGTCTCTTTTTAGTTTTATTTTTCAATACACATTCCATCTATCATACCTCAGTCACATCAAGGTTAGACCTCTGCTCATTGCTATCTGTTGAAATCTACCCATTTTTCAAGACCCAGAATATCTGTCGCCTTTCCCATTTTTTTTTTTCCGAGTATCTTCTCAATATCCCATCTCCTCTTTCTTTAAGGAGCTCAAAACTTTGTTACTCTTTTTTATATGACATTTGTTTGAGTATTGCCTCCATGTAATTAATCTTCTATTCAAATTAGGCTATATTAGAAATCCTGGGAGGTCAAGAATAAACCATGTTTATATACCTTATAGAACCTAGGAGAGCACTGCACACAAAAATGTTTTGTTAAATTAAATGTTAATTTAATTACCTAGATGCTAAGTGCTTACTATTTAAAGCCAGTAAGTCAGTGACATCCCCCAAGTGCATTTCTAACTGCTCAAAAATGACCTGGTACCAGATAGCCATTCAGGGAAGATCAGGAGGGAGAGCTGTGGCTTTGGTTCTGAAGGGTTGTGTATTTGTAACTTTGTTTCTACTCTTCATCACTTCCTACGCTATTATTTAGTCCTCAGTTGCTTATTATAAACAAATCTAAAAGATGGCTTCTTGGATCGATTCAAATGTGTAATGAGGAATTATAGCAAATTCTAAAACAAAAATTTTACTTTATATGTAAATTAGAGCTCAGTTAAGTGGGGAGAATGTGCACAAATATGCACGGACACATTGAGTGTCATCTTGTATATATGAAGCGCATCTGATGTTCATAATATGGAACACTATAAGAGTAGTTGAAACAGCTTTTCTCCATTGCCACGTATTTTGCACAATACATTCCAGGGGGGCCTGAATTTATCCTTTGATGACAATAGAGTCAAATCCAGTCCCTCCAGTAATACAATGTTTTAAAGGAGTAAACTAGGCTCAGGTGAGTTGAAATATCAATGAGGATAGAATAACAATATGAAATTCGTAAGCAACAAAACATCATTTCCAGATTGAGGCAGAAGTCTCAGATGGATATTTTCTGTGTGTTCTGTTTCTAACGTCGATATTAATATCTGACTGTAAACTATTAAAACCTAAAAGGGGCTCTAGAAATGACCTGATACAAACCCATCATTTTACAATTAAGAAAACTTGTGATCCATTGAGATACAGTGATTTGCTCAAGGTCACAGTGATAACTAATGATGAATTAATATTAAACCTTAGTTCTTCTGACTTTTAGATCAGTGAGTATTTTATTTTCCACACATAATAAATTGCATTTTCCACAAATACCTCATATGCCAGGCACACAATAAATAATTCATTACATTAAATTTTATTTTATTATATTCATTTATTTTCTTCATTCAAACATTTTCCCCTAAATATGAACTGTGTGCTTCTAATACATATAAATATTTGTCAGTCTCAATATCCATCACCTTCTTGCCTTCATGAGCGAAGAGAGTGAATATTCACTTAAAAAAATTGTCACTGACATAAAGAAGAGGAAGGTGTTAGGGATAGTCATTGATGAACTCATTAAGTAAGATACAGATCAGAGAATTGTAGACACAGCTACGAGGTCAAGAGAAATTGAGTTGTGCTCTAATAGAAAGAGGTCAAGAGAAATTGAGTTGTGCTCTAATAGAAAGAAGTGGCTCTTGAATCCAGAAGATTGATAACCTGGAAACACAAAGGAAAGAAAACATATAAGAATGAATGACCTTAAAACTCATAACTGGCACACGCAGTGTTGTTATAAGACAATATGTCAATCTAACAACAGACTCTAATATCCTTCAGTATCACTAGGTCTTAAGGAGAAATTTAGGGAGCTCTGAATCTTTTCCCACACAAAGGCCCACCTGTCTGAGTTCATGATTATTTTCTATTTGTAAGAGTACAAATTATTTTATGAGATGCAAGCAGATATTCATGCATTGAGACAAAAATCTGTTCCACTAAGAGAAAGCTTTTAGAATTCTCAGAAAATAATCTCCTAGCATAATCAAACCCAGTTATTATTTCATAGGCTCAATTCTTTGTAACAGTATGAGTCCTGAAGAAGCTACAACATACAACTACATACAACATAAACGTATGTAGTGGGTTGAATGGTGTCCCTCCATAAGGATATATCCAAGCCCTAACCCTCGTTACCTGTGAATGTAATCTTATTTGAAAACAGGGTCTTTGTAGATGAATTAAGGATCTTGAGATCAGATCATCGTGGCTTTAGGGTTAGTCCCAAATAGAACTGCTGGTGTCTTTATGAGGAAAGAGAGTGAGAACTGAGACACTGAGCCACAAATGGGGGAGAGCCATGTGGAGTAGAAGCAGGGACTGGGCTTCTGTGGCTACAAGCCATGGTACAGCAGCGACTGCTGGCAGCCACCAGGGCTAGGAGAGAGGCACAGAACAGTTTTTCTCCTTCAGAAGCTCCAGAAGGAATCAACTCTGATATCACCTTGATTTTGGACTTCAATGCCTCCATCTGTGGGAGAATAAACAGCTATTGATTTCAACTACCTAGGCTGTAGTAATTTGCTATGGCAGCTATAGGAAACTATTAAATTACATAATCTCGACTTTTAATAATTGATAGCTATTTTGGGGCAAAAAATGAGAACTTTAATCTCTTTATTTTTTTTAGATTTGTTGATTTATTTTAGAGCAAAAGAGCATGCATTAGTTGGAGGGGCAGAGGGAGAGTGAGAGGGAATCTCCAGCAGAGTGCACTAAGCAAGGAGCTCTATGCAGGGAACATGATCTGAGCTGAAACCAAGGGTTGGATGCTTACCCGACTGTGCCACCCATGTGCCCCAGAACTTTAATCTCTTTAAAATATTGATACATGCTAATTTCAGGGTAACTCAATTTAACTACTACTGTGTGTGAAAGGTTTCAGTTTTAAGTAGTGGTGTGTACCAGCAGTGTTTGGAGATAACCATTTAATGGACACAGTTCACAACATGATGCAGAATAATTTCCTACCCCAGGTCTATGGATTATAAGATTATGTATCTTGGGTTTAGTTATATATTATTGTTGTTGCTTTTGTATTTACTCTTAAGAGAAAAGACAGCTGAAACTACAAAATAACCATGAATACAGGCTCCTAGCCCAAGCCAGAGGAAAGGCTCTAAGTATTAAATATGGAAGTGGTGGCCTAATTTAGAATGACCAAAGGGTCATTGATATCTACCACTTGCCTTTTTCAGTATGGTCAGAACAATGAGTGGTCGTGTCACCAAGGTAAACGAATTTTCTGTTATTGGGAGGACAACGCACCATATGGGTATACATTAGCATCATAATCATTCCATTGGATATTGTCAGTGACTTCTAAATTATTCCATGAATGTGCATTTTAATATATTTATGCTCTTTGTCAGCATTCTGTCAAGAAACACATGGGGCAAATGAAGAGAATTTAATATAGGAGAGGTGTGGGCAGAGTTAAATAAATAAGCATAGGATCGGGGGTACTAGGTGACAAGCTCCAACAGTAAACCATAGCCACCATTACGTCTGAAGGGACCAAGGGAAAAGAATGTTCCTGAAAGCCAGTGCTAGCTGGAACCATGGAGGAGAGGCTGCCCTAGGGGAGATACAGATAAGGAGGAACTCTAGCCAGAGTAGGGTGGGGATGGACAAGAGGTATTCTGTTTTCTCCTCAGATCCAGAGCCTCCCAGAGTCTGCTCTCTTAGAAGACATGAGGTAAAAGAGCCTATGTGGTGTAGTCTGTGGAGATGAGAGCCCCAGGACATAGAGCAATTCAGACAAGGCCAAGGAATTGACCTGAGGGGTGGAAGAGGGGGAATTTTCTTTTTTCTAGAATTTGTCATATGAAGAAGAGAATATGAAAAAAGCTAGAAAGTAGGTTAAAGGTCATCTAATCTACACCTCTGCTGTAATAAGTAGTGGTAAAGTGAGTATGAAACTCGAAGTAGCTAAATGACTTGCTGATTGTCCACAGTCCATATGTGATTATTAAGGGAAGGAAGCGCCACTTGTAGATTACCTATCGCCAGATGTCCAAAAATATAATCGCTGTTAGTTTTCTAAAACTTAACTTTAACATTAAGCTCTGATTCCATTCTACCTGATACCTCAGTTGTAATCAATTAAGACTTAAACTCATGATAGAAACCCAGCAAATATTGTCCCCGTATCATTGTCATCTCTTCATGTCATGTATATGTCATGAATATACATAACCTAAAGCTTACTATTTTAATCATTTCAAAGTATACAATTCAGTTGCATTTAGTAAATTTACATTGCTCTGCAGCCATCGCTATGGTTTGTTCCAGAACATTTTCATTATCCCAATGCCAATATTATTTTGATTTTTATTACTGACTGCAGAGTTTTTGTTTGTCTGTTTGGCTTAAGGGCCAAAAATGTATTAACATTTGCAAAGCAAATCTTTTGTTGTTTCTTGGTTCAAACAAAGGAATTCCATGGGATTAAAGGTAAATTTTTGAAACAACCAATTAGCCATTATTAAAATAATTGTCACATTTTGATCATTTCATGGATACAACAATAGAGGCTTAAAAGAATTGAGAAAATTACCCAAGATGCCTTAGAAAGTATGCTACTTTTTGCCAACTGGGTCTTGTTTACTGTCGTATGAATATTATCTGTCCAGCAGAAATTCAGGAGGTAGTCGATATGTGTGCGTAGTTTCTTAGTGGTTAGCAGAACTATTAATCCATGTGTATCTAATTCAGAACCTTACTACTTCCTACCCAAAATGGCTTCACTCTCTAGGGTACCTCTACTTTTGTCAATACTGTCACTTTTGCATTGATAAATGTTAGGCGACTGGGTTTTGATCAAAACAAAAAGCCCATGATGCAACTTACAGAAGGTTCGGTGGCTTTTTACTTCAGACTATCGTGGTTTGGTAAAGATGAGAGAACTATCTTGTATTTATGAAAATTCTCATTATTACCACTTTAGCAACCGCTTAAGCCACTGAGGTTTAAACTATACAAGATAGAGTCTTCTTTAGCTAGCTTCAATTTAATTCCTCACCAGATCGATGAACATTTGATGACTCCCAGTGGCGTCAGGGCCTTCAAGTCAGCCCAGACAATTTTGGCTTCACTACTTGGGTTGTATGCTTACTGAAAGTCCCTGGAGTCTGTCCACACATGTGTTACAAGTACCATTGTAATGGATATAGTATGTACTCTGGTTAAATATAGATACAGTAAGAAAAAGAGCTATGGTTTTTATGCAAACTGAGCCAAGAGTTTGACTTCGTAAGGGTAAGCCACTAAACCAAAATTGCTATCAGAATAGTTACGGGAAAGGTGAGCATTAAAGATTGAGAAAACAAGTCATAGAAGTCTACAAACACTTTGTACTGAAATTTGTTTATAAGTGTTTTAAAATTTTAACTTTACCGTAAGAGACTCAAGCTGGAAATTGCAGAAGATACTATAATAATAGTGGGGATATTTTAGAAAGAAAGGTTATACAAATCTCTACTAGTGAATTCATTTAAGGAAGAAGCCTTGGCTATACATCAACAAATTATATAAGAATATACATTTTTTTCTGTTTTAGGCTAAAAACTATTTGAGGTATGTACATATTTTTTGTGATTCTTGTTTTCAACTTATTTTTCTAAAACTTACCAACTATTGGTACTAATCTTGTC
Source organism: Mellivora capensis (assembly GCA_004024625.1). Taxonomy (NCBI): domain Eukaryota; kingdom Metazoa; phylum Chordata; class Mammalia; order Carnivora; family Mustelidae; genus Mellivora; species Mellivora capensis. Next base: position 56,895 of record PISX010010744.1, read on the forward strand.
AGGTGATAAATCTTCTACTGTACATGGCTGCAAATGCCCAGCCATTGGAAATAGATTTTACATAGATCAATACTGAATACTTTCTCCATTTTTCTTTGGGGCTTGTTTGTCAATTTTTTTTTTTTCAAGTAGGCTCCATGCCAAATATGGGGCTTCAACTCACAACCCTGAGATTCAGAGTCACACATTCTACTGACTGAGCCAGTCAGGCACCCCTTGTTTTCCATTTCAGTTTATGTTAATACTCAAACTTTTTTTGTGTGCTTTGTGACTTGTATATAATAATAATAATAATAATTGCTGGGGCACCTGGGTGGCCCAGTGGGTTAGGCCACTGCCTTTGGCTCGTGTCATGATCTCAGGGTCCTGGGATGGAGCCCCACGTCGGCTCTCTGCTCAGCAGGGAGCCTTCTTCCCCCTCTCTCTCTGCCTGCCTCTCTGCCTACTTGTGATCCCTGTCAAATAAATAAATAAAATCTTTAAAAATAATAATTGCTATTATTAACAAAAATATAATAATTTAAAGCTGTCTGAATGTACTTTTATACTTACAGTATGAAAATTACATTGAAGAATTGTTATGGAATTTATTCAGTTTGCAAAACTGGCTTCAGTGGAAGCTTTGAGAGGCCAGCAAAGGTGCTTTCATTCTCTGCAAAGATTGTTCTGTGCTGTATTTGTATAGGTTTGGCCCCAGGATATTAGTTTCAAAAATTTGGCCATTTTTCCCCCTAGGCTTCTTCCCTTCAGACTCCTAAAGACATGAATTGTTGGTTGGTTATGCTATCTCCTCCCTTTCTCCCTTTCTTCATACCTTCAACAAATATTTATGATGCACCTACTATATTCAAGCCACTTTTGGGGCTCTAGTGAACAAAATAACAGTGTCTAGCCTCAGAAATCTTATATCCTGTTGAGGAGAAAGATAGTACATAAATAATTATACAGATATTAATTAACTATCATTATGGTAATTGCTGTGGAGGAAAAGTGCATCGTGATATAAAATGCGAAGAGGGACCTAATTAAAAGCGTAGAGAGGACTTTGTTGGAGAAAGTGGCATCAAAGTGAAGCCTGAAAGGTCATCTAAATGAGCTGGGAGAAGGGAGATCGGTCTGTACAAGGGCCCTATTGGAGCATACTTGTCTGGGAAAGAAATCAAGGAGGTAATAGTAATGATCAGAATTCTTGTAATTTTATATGAGGTTATTGCAAATGAGGCATAAAGAAGAACTGCACCAGACCGTATTAACTAAAAATGTAGATCACTGAGACCCACTCATGACCTCCTAATGATAGCATCTGGAAATGGAATCCAGTACTGTCCTTCCAAGGAAACACCCAGGTGGTTCGTATGGACCATATAAATAGTTTGAGATGTGCAAAGTTAGACCAACTTACTGTCTATATGTATTACCATATCAAATTGAAAAAATGAACAGTGTCAAGCTGTATAATCAGGCTCAATTCTGGAAACATTCAATTCTTCCTTTTTCTTTCTCTGATTCTTTTTTTTTTCCTCCAAGACAGTAATAAAGAATTATATATAGGGAATGTAGTAAAAACTCTACTTTTAACTATTGCCTTATTTCTCCTCTTAAACTATCAAAGGAGTAGATAGGAGCATCTATTTCTCTCATGTTACACATCAGAAACAGTGGTCCAGAGAGGTTAATTGCCTTTCTGGGAATCACAGTTTGCCCAAAGTGGTGCAAAGGTTTTCTGACTCCAAAGTCCACTCTCTAACTCCCTAGATCCCCTACGCCCTTTTACCTCACCTGGGGGTCATTAGTATTTGCACTCTTCCTCAGATGGCACTTTTCACATGAACTAGGTCTATATTCAAAGAAACAGTAAAACAATAGGAAATGCTAAATGTTGAACTTTTCACAGGTGATGTTTTCAGAAATTGGTGTCAAGAATAAAATAGCTGTTGGCAGTTACAACTGTTTGGATGTCATTTTACAAAACAATCGCCTATGAGGTCTTTGTGGAGTAAAGTTTTCACATAAATTGGGGAAATCTGGCTGCCTGCTGTCCCTTCTGACCTTGTTTCCCTGGCCCTTTTTTTTTTTTTTTTTTTACATTGATACGTAGAACAGTTGGTCTCCAGATCTGCCAAGCTCTTTTTCGCCTAAAGAAATTATAACTATCAAGGAAGAAAAGCTTCAGTTGGAGGAGCCATAAAAATCATGAAAGCTGTTCTCATTTATTAACAGGTGTTGCGATTACAGCATTCCCCTGAGCATGGGTGATTTTAATTAATTGAAATGGGACTAACTTCCTCTCTAGAGATAGTTTAGACATGTCAGATTCAGCTGTATGTGGGGAAAGGTGCATTGTGAATTGTTAAGATCTTCCCAGAGATTTACTACTGAGTTTTTTAAACAGCAACTAGACTATGCGAGGGCTTATGGGTTGCATGTTGTGACTCCCTCATACCCCCAAATTGTTATATTGAAATCCTAATCCCCAGTGTAATGATATTAGGTAATTAGGTCATGTGGGTGGAGCCCTGGTGAAGAGGGTTTGTGTCCCCACAGGAAAAGACAAGAGAGAGCTTGCTTCCTGTCTGTTCTTTCCACCACATGAGGATAAATTGAGAAGATGGCTATCTGCAAAGTAGGAAGGGTCCTCACTAGACGCCAGATATGCCAATGTGCCAGTGCCTTGATCTTAGACTTCCTGGTTTCCACAGCTGTGAGAAATAGATGTTGTTTAAGACACCTAGTCTATGGTAATTTGTTATGGCAGCCCACGCTGACCAAGACAGAGTCATGCATGTGTTTACTTCAGTGAAAGGGAATGATTAGCAAATGGCCCCATTGGAGTTTAGCAGAGAGACTTCTTGTGGCAGACAAAACTCTTTGGTGGTTTCCAGAACCCTTATCTCCTGGTATCCATGCTTGTCTATTTTCTTCCCATTGAGTGTGTGCTGGACCTATGGCCTGTTTCTTAGCAAAAACATACAGCAAACGTGATAGGATGCACATGGTTACACGTATGTGATTATATTACAAAAAATTGCAATGCTTTTCCTGCAAGGAGACTTTCTCTCACTTGCTGTCTTTGAAAAAGCAAGCTTCCTTGTTCCAAGCCATATGGAGACTGCCACATGACCAGGAGCTGAGGGTTACCTACAATCTACAGTCAAAAAGAGATTGAAGTCCTCTGTCTAGCATCTTGCAGGGAACTGAATTCTGCCAACAACTGTGTGAAATATTAGTCTATCCTTCCCCAGTGGAGATTCAGATAAAAGAGCAGCCACAGCCAACAGCTTGATTGCAACCTTAGGAACCCCTAAGCCAAGAACGTTTGAATTCCTAATGCCTGTGGGGTAATAAGTGTGTGTGTTTTTTAAGCCGCTAATTTTGTGGTAGTTTTGTTAGGCAGCAATATATACCTCATGCAGAAAGGAGATTTCTCAACAGAGACATTGGTAAGGAATCTACTCTCTGAAATAGAGTAATATTTCTATTTTCTAAGCCAGAAAATCAAGAATTAAGGGAGGATAGTTGAAAATATTTGGGGGTTAACTTCCTCTTTCAAGATGTAGGAGGTTGGCATAGTTACTAAGGCATAAATAAACCGAAGGGTTTGGTATCTGCTTTTTTCTTTTTCATCTTTGTCTCTGTCCTAGTAGATGGTTTCCTTCTAGCAAAAAATGCTTATGGTTTGGCTTCTGCTTATCTCATAGCCTAATTACATTTTTCACTTTATACCACCTTTTTTTTAAAAAAAATTTTTAAGATTTTTTTTTTATTCATTTATATGACAGACAGAGATCACAAGTAGAGAGGCAGGCAGAGAGAGAGAGAGAGAGAGAGAGAGAGAGGAGGAAGCAGGCTCCCTGCTGAGCAGAGAGCCCGATGCGGGACTCCATCCCAGGACCCTGGGATCATGACCCGAGCCGAAGGCAGAGGCTTTAACCCACTGAGCCACCCAGGTGCCCCACTTTATACCACTTTAAACCAAACTCTGCTCTTTAGCTCCAGTAAACCAGTCATGGAGGTCAGGGTCATATTAGTCTGTGAACTAGCTGTACTTCTCCTTCACTTGACCTTGCACCTGCTGTTAACCTTCTTAATTTTTTCTTTCGCATTTTTGCTACTCTTTTCTCTTATCCATTTTTCATGTCTCACTTAAAAATCACGTATCCTAAAGAACTTTCCACAGTCCCTCCCAAATCTAGTTGAAGAATTCCTCCACTCCTTTCAAGAAGCATTCTATAGGCCAGAGTATGCTTGTCTCTTTACTGAAATTTCTTCTTCATTATCCCGTTTCCTTTGCTAGAGTGCAAACTGAGCATTGGAAATAGTATCCTAGTCACCTGTTTATCTCCTATTTTTTAGCCCCTGGTGTGGTGTTTAAGTGCATGATCAAATGAGTTTATTTTGAATAAATGAAGGAATGTGTTAGTGAAAAGAGCAGAAGCATTGGAGTCAGGTTAAACCTATATTCAAATTTTAGTTCACTGCATGACCTTGGGTAAATTACTAAATCTGTATTAGCCTTGATTTCTTATCTGGCAAAATGAGGAGAAATACCTGCCATTTCTTCAGTGAGTTATTCAAATATTAGTCCATTTTTCTAACAAATACTTATGTAGCATTTATCCTGTGTCAGACATGGCTCTAGGGTCGAGGATATAGGAGTATACAGAAGAGACAAAATACCTGCCTCCAGGAGTCTTTAAAACATTTAGTGAACAAGATGGATGCAATATAAAGTATGTTAGGTAGTGATAAGTGTTAAGGAGAAAAATTAATTACAGAGGAGGAATAGGAAGGATTGAAGAGGGATTGAGATTTCGGATAAGGTAGCAAGGGAAGGAAGGCCTCACTGGGAGGCGACATTGGTGTAAGAGCAAGAGGGGAGTCCTATAGCAAGATAAGCCAATAGCTAGGGGAAGAGCATTCCTGACAGGGGTTAGGATAGTTGTGGAGATTAATTTGCTGGAATAAGTGATCACACATTACCTAGCATGTAGAGGTTCTCAGGGGATGTTTATAATTGCGTCACACGCTTTTCCCCCTACATTGGCACATTATTATCAAACTACATATTTGTTAATCTCCTAGTTTGTTATTTGTCTTTAAAAACATCCAAATCATACTGCCTACTATCAGACTCAACCTAGCACATAAACTATGGAAAAAGTATCTCTTTTGATTCTCTAAACGGCAGGTGAGATGTTAACTCTGCAGGTTTCCAGGGAGGCACAATTACTTTTCAGTTTTCCAGGTAGGATGATAGAGCCTCAGTGTTCTCAGGCTTAGAAGATGCTAAAAACCTCTGCATTGTGAGGGTGCACAATGACCACCACCTGTGGAGGCTCTCCACATGTAGCAATTAGAAACACAGATCACCAAAAAAAAACCCTATATTTAAAAATCTTCCTTCATGGGGCGCCTGGGTGGCTCAGTGGGTTAAGCCTCTGCCTTCAGCTCAGGTCATGATCTCAAGGTCCTGGTATCCGAGTTCCACATTGGGCTCTCTGCTAGGCAGGGAGCCTGCTCCCCCACCCACCCCCTGCCTGCCTCTCTGCCTACTTGTGATCTCTCTCTGTCAAATATATAAAATCCTTAAAAAAAAAAAAATCTTCCTTCATTTAGTCTGACTTTGACTTTGGGTTCTCAGACCCCTGGACTCAGGGGACTTCAACCTCAGGCATTCTTGAAGCTCTGGAACCCTGGAAGTAAAGGCAGTGTAGAAGCCTTGGAGAGGTCCCTTTCTTGCCCCAGTTCACTTGTTCTTCAGGTCCACTGGATCTGTGGCTTCTTTGCCACTCTTGGGGCACAGTGAGGCTGTGAATTCCAAGGCCCAAGATCACTCAGCCCTCCAGTCAGCTGGGCTCTGTCACATAGGCACAGTCTTGGTACAATATTTATTATTCTGCTTTCTGCTTGCCTACATGTCTGTGTTTATCCTTAAACTTCTCAGTGCATGGAGGCATGCTCTTCATAATGGGTTTGGGCTTTTAGACACAACATCCAAGGAGGAGTGTCTTGTGTTGACTATCATTTTTCCTATCAGTCACATATCTCCCCTGAAGCAAGGAAGTATATAGATAGCCAACTACTTGAAAAGGAAAGACAAATGGTGAAATGCAAAGAGAAATATATAAGTTAATATTCTAAATTCTGTCAAACCACATCTGGATGGTAATATCGGTAAGAGTATTTATGCTTAGTGGAAATCGGTAAAAAATTATAATTAAAAAAAAAAATTCACGTGACATCAGTTATAAGTTGAATTGCTGCTCTTTCCTGCATCCCAATATGTTTTTCTTTTGCACAACAGTGACTTCATAACTATTTTTAGAAAAACCTGCAGAAAATCCCATGTATTTAAAATATCCTATTGAATGTTGAATCATAAACGGGCAAACAAAATTATCTTTGTGCATCATCAACCTCAATTCCTTTTGGGTCAGCAAGTCACAACTGGAGAAAATATGAAAATAATTGTTATCTATTCATGTTCCTTTATAATAATAGTGTTTCTGGTTTCCTCAAGGATGTCTATCAGAACATGGTTGAAAATCAGTGACCCTAAATCAAAAGTTAATAAGTGACTCTGAGACGATGGTTAGTAAATGCTTTTTGAAGTTGGCTGCAGTGTTATTTACCCACCTTGACTGATAAAACGTTAGTCAACACAACAAAGGCACTGCCCAGATGTGGTTGGCATAATGTGCTTAACATCACAATATCCCGAGTACATTCAGGGAAAGAGAAAACAAAAGGTATTATTATGAGTTCTTTTGTTTCCATATTATACTTTAGTAGATCCAAACTGTGTTTCCCTCTTCCTGCCAAATCCTTGAGTGTGTCAACTCTTACCATCCTTTTGCACTACCTCCCGTAGACAAAGGGATTTCTATAATTCACAGTTTTCTCTCCTATAATATCAAAATCTATGTTTTATAATTAAACCCTGTCTCATATTCCTATGACAAGCAAGTTTTAGTTCTCCAGCTAAACTATACCTTTCTTAAGAAAAGTAACATGCATAAATTTTTTAAACATTTTTTAATTTTTTATAAACATATAATGTATTTTTATCCCCAGGGGTACATGTCTGTGAATCCCCAGGTTTACACACTTCACAGCACTAACCATAGCACATACCCTCCCCAATGTCCATTACCCCACCCCCCTATCTCGATCCCCCTCCCCACAGCAACCCTCAGCATGCATAAATTTTTTTTATTAGATCTCATGAATTCTCAGCTTTGTTCTGGGCAGGTGGTGGTGCATAGATCTTGTATTTGAGTACTGACTACTTGCAGCTTTGCTAGTTGTCTTTTTCACATACATATTTCATTTAATGCTCACATTAATAAAGCAACATATTGTCCTTTTTTTTCCCCCTGACAGGTAAGTTTAAGTGCAGACAGTTAAATAACTCACAAACATGTTCACATAATAAAGATACAGCACAAAGTCATGGAACGGGAATGGGAATCAAAGCCAATAATGCTGTAAGGATTCTGTATAATTTGAGTGCTTACTAAAAAAACAAGAAGGTAATAGGAGATTTGTGGAAATATCTATAAGCAGAGGTGGAATTCTTTATGATATATAGGAAATATGATTTACTAATTTTTTCTCCCCTTGATGAATATGCATTCTTTTAGATATTCCATGTGATAACCTGTTACAATGAAAACTAATTATTGTAGCTAAAGAGTTTTACAAAGAAGCCTGGTGATTAGATGCATAAGCTTATCTGTGTAGAATGAGGTACACAGCCCAGAATGGCAGTATTTCAAAGGTCATAAAATGGATTAATTCAGTAAGCATTTATTGATACTAAATCCTAGACACTGTGTTAAGTGTAATAAATACAAAAAAAATTGGCATTGCTCCTTAGTCTTTACAAGCTTTCAATCTAATGAGGAAAAACAATGTATAAAGAAAACAGTAAAATTCTTGATACAAAATAGACTCTCATTAAATGATATGTATTGAATTTAAATGCCTTAATGCATTCATGGGAGTATATATGGATATATGACTAATTCTGTCTAGGAAGGATGGCGTGGGAGATTTAGGGTTCCGAAGAAAAGGTGATATTTTCTCTATTATTTGAAAGATAAGACATTTTAACCACAAAAGGACTAATGAGGGGGGGCATGCCAGAGAGAGAAGAGCGTTTTCTGTGATACAGAATGTGGCTTGTTCAGGGTCATCCTTTGTTGAAGCTGCACATAAAAAGTAGAAGGATGAGAAACAACAATGGAAAATTAGATGGGAATAGATATTGAAGGGTGAGTGTGTGTGTGTGTGTATGTGTGTGTGGCCTTTTCATCTGAACTTTCTTCAGTGTTACAAATTCCCTTACTTCCCCATTCTGGTAACTATTCAGAATCTCACCCAGTGCACACACAAAGATTTTTACTAAATTGGCTTATTCTAGCAACCTGGCTTATCCAAAGATAAGGATCCTCTGATTTGTTTCAAGTATAAATTGCAGGTTTTCCAAATACTTTACATGTATGCATTTTACTACCCTCACAATATCCTTAATTGTTTGATCTCAATTTAGTACTTTCTGTTGACACCTGTGGCCATATCAAAGTCAATAGCAAGTCAATTTGAAGCACAGTATGGAAGCTCAGTAAATATGGATAGAAAGTAGGTAAGCAGGGTGGTAAGTCTCTTTTTGTAATAACCTTCTAGAAGAAAATTCATTTAAATCAGTTAATTTCATGGCATTCATAAAATGTTTGCAAAGGAAAATGAGCTCTCTGGAGGGATCAAGCCAGACTCATTTTTCTAACTTTCATATTTTTTATTTTTCTTCCTAACTAGTTCTGACAACTCAGGAATAGTTCTCTCCATTTTTTCCCACTCTGTAACCATCTTTTGCTCTATTAAAATGCATTGCTTCTTATACCATTTAGGACTTGGTGGGAAGAAAATGAACAGAAACAGAAAATGAGGTCAACTCTCTTTTTACAAACTTTTTTACTTGCATCTTAAAACGGGTTTTCTAGTTACATGTGTGCAAGCAGACAAAATTGCTACCACCCCCCACCCCCCAGCAGATCAGGTTGCACATATTCTTTGTGGAAAACAAAATATCAACATGTAGATAAATAGGTATATTGGATAGATTATAATAAAATGATCTTTGAGTTTGGACATAACCTATCTCTTTATAAACTGCATGGAACACTGCTGTTAGTTTCAATGTAACACTTTGAAAACCACCTGGAAACAGATAACTTAAAAAAATATGTTTAACCTACCATTTACCATGCAATATTTTTTTATTTAAGATAAACTTATTGTAATAAGACCCCTGTTGAATTACATAGTTTGATGCATTTTGAAATACACATACACCTATAAATTTTTCCCTTCATTTTCCCCCCACTTGTCCTTCCTTGCCTTCCCAATCATGTATATTTCTGTTTGTTTCATTCATCTCTTGGTCTATCATGAACCCAAAACTATACCGTTAAGCTATTGTAAATTTATTATAAGACTTAAAGACAGATATTTTGAGTCTTCCAGCTTTGTTCTTATTCTTTCAGAGATGTTTTAGCTGTTCTAGGTTGTTTGCCTTCCATAAGAGTTTGAGAATTAACTGACCAATGTCTGCAAAGAAATCCTGCTGGGATTTTGAATAGAGATTTATTTAATTTATTGATCAGCAGGGAGAGAATTGGCTTTTAATGATACTGAGTGTTTGTACCATAGGAGAGTATATATTAATCATTTTGAACTTTTTAAACTTTGCTTAGCAGTCTTCATAGTATTCAGAGAACAGGGTTTACCAGTGTTTATAATATTGATACCTAACATTTCTAATTATTTGATATTATACATGGCATTGATTTTTATTTTCAATTTTCTTCATATTTTGATTTGTATCCTGAAAACTCATACCTATTAGCTCTAGTACCTTTTTTGTCAAATACATTGAATTTGTACACAGAAAAAAAAATGTTATCTATAAATGTTTTACTTCTGTTTAATTGGGATGTCCTTTGTATCTTTTGCTTGCTCCATAATTATCGGTAAAATCTGTTTTGATGTCAATCTTATGTATCTGCCTATCTATCTACCAATCTATCTATCTTATTTTATTTTTCCTGGTTAGTCTGAGTAGAGATTTGCCAAAATTTGTATAATATTCTTAACAAAGTAGCTTTTGGCATCATTGTCTTTGTAACTGTTTCCAACTCCAATCTGTATTGTTTTCTTTACTCTGATTCCTTTAATTTTTAATGAGCTTTACTTTTTTTAGAGAAGTTTTGCATTCACAGCTAAGCTGAGCAGAAATTAGAGTTCTCCTATACCCCCATCTCCCACCCATGTATAGCCTCCCCCACTATCAACATCCAGCATAGGAGTGATAGTTCAGTTACAACTGATGAACCTACACAGGCTCATTATTATCCCCCAAAGACATAGTTAACATTAAAGTTTGTTGTCTATATTGTACATTCCATGGGTTTTGACAAATATAGGATGGCTTGTATCCACCATTATAGTATCATAAAGAATACTTTTTTTGCCTTAAAAATCCTCTGTCATTCCTCCTTCCCTTCAAACCCTGGGCAATCTCTGGTCTTTTTTATTGTTTCAGTAATTTTGCCTTTTCCAGAATGTCTTACAGTTGGAATCATATGTATGTAGCCTTTTCAGATTGGTATCTTTCACTTAGTAATGTGCCTCCATGCCCTTTGATGGTTTGATAGCTCATTTCTTGGTAGCACTTAATAATAATCCATTGTCTAAATGTACCATATTTTATTTATCCTTTCACCTACTGTAGAACATCTTGGTTGCTTCCAAGTTTGGGAAGTTATGAATAAAGCTATTATGAGCACTGGTGTGGGGGTGTTGCTGTGGACATCGGTTTTCAGCTCATTCAAATAAATACCTAGGAGCACAATTACTGGATCATGTGGCAAAAGTGCATTTATTTTGTAAGAAGCTACCAAAATGTGCTCCAAAGATATTCTACCATTTTGCATTCCCATCAGCAATGAGTGAGGGTTCCTGTCACTCCACATCTTCATCCTTGCCAGCATTTGATGTTATTGGTATTCTGGGTCTTGGGCATTCTAAGAGATGTGTGATGGTATCTCACTGCTGTTTTAATTTGCAACTCCCTAGTGACCTATGATGTTAAACATCATTTCACATGTTATTTGGAATCTTTCGATCTTTTTGGGTGAGGTACCTGTTCAGGTTCTATCCCATTTTCTAAATTAGATTGTTTTCTTATTGTGAGTTTTTACTATTCTTCGTATATTTTGGGTAACATTGTTTTATCAGATGTGTGTTTGGGATATATGTCTTCCCAGGCTGTGGCTTGATTTCTATTGATAGTGCCTTTGCCGAGGAGAGGAATTTCAATTCATCAAAATCCAGCTTATCAATTCTTTTCTTAATGGATTATGTCTTTGATGTCCTACATAGTAAAATCATCATCATACCATGGAGTCATTTAGATTTTATCATATGTAATCTTCTAAATGTTCTAAAGTTTTGCATTTTACATTGAATTCTGTTACCATTTTGAGTTAATTTTTGTGAGAGTTGTATTGTTTGTGTCTAGAATAATTTTTTTCATGTAGATATCCCATTGCTCCAACACTATTTGTTGCCAGTACAGTTAATATACAGTGTCATATTAGTTTTAAGTGTACAATATAGTGATTCAACAATCTATCCATGACTCAGTGCTTATCATGCTAAGTGTGCTTTTAATCCCCTTCACCTATTTAACCCATCCCCCCTCCTTCCTCCCCTCTCGAAACCATCTGTTTGTTCTCTATAGTTAAGAGTGTTTTGGGGGACATGTAGGTGGCTTAGTCAGTTAAGTGTCTGCCTTTGGCTCAGGTCATGAATCCTGGGGTCCTGGAATTGAACCCTGCATCAGGCTCTCTGCTCAGCAGGGAGTCTGCCCCTCTCTCTGTCTCTGCCCTTCCCCTGCTCA
>PISX010010745.1:0-68857 GCA_004024625.1 Mellivora capensis
ATTCTCTAATTTCCCTTTCTGTATTTTCATTGTTAGTGTATAAGAAAGCCACTGATTTCTGTACATTGACTTTATATCCTGCCACGTTACTGAATTGCTGTATGAGTTCTAGTAGTACATACATAATTTTTTAAAAAGATTTTATTTATTTATTTGTCAGAGAGAGAGAGAGAGTGCGAGAGCGAGCACATGCAGACAGAGTGGCAGGCAGAGACAGAGAGAGAAGCAGGCTCCCTGCTGAGCAACTAGCCCGATGCGGGACTTGATCCCAGGACGCTGGGATCATGACCAGAGCTGAAGGCAGCCATCCAACCAACTGAGCCACCCAGGCGTCCCCATACATAATTTTTTAAATAAATTTTTTAAAAAAGATTTTATTTATTTCTTTGACAGACAGAGATCACAAGTAGGCAGAGAGGCATGCAGAGAGAGAGAGGGGGAAGCAGACTCCCTGCTGAGCAGAGAACCCTAAGACCTGAGTGGAAGGCAGACACACTGAGCCACCCAGGTGCCCCTACATACATAATTTTTTAGTCTTTAAATAGAATTTTCTTATTGGAGTTCTTAGTTAAGTAAATAAATGAGAATCTCACTTAAAAAATCTATGTACTTATTGTACTTATGCTCAGTGGGTTTCTATAAACTATAATAAAATCTTTTTACTGGCAAATATCTACCCAATAATAAACTGATAAATGAATGAAAGATAGGACTGTTACACAATTTGTTTCCAAACAAGTTGTTTGGAAACACAAGCTGTTTTCAAGGATGATTAATGTCTGACCAATTCAACTCCCAGGATCCATCACTTCTGAGGCTGAGACCTGTTTGTGGGTTGGGTGAGTATGCATGCGTGTTGACATGTGCAGAATATGACACTGAAAGTCACAGGTCACAAACTGCTGGTTATTGTCACACATGTGCTTTGATTTCTCAGCATGATGTTTTGCAAACTACAAACACAGGTCGGCAAATATCAACAAAGGCAGATTTCTCAAAAATGAGAAATGGGGGGAAATCAGTCCTATAATTTCTCATAACAAACATTGGCTGGAGTCAGGGAAAGACTGCAGAAGTCACTGGGGCCATCCTTTCCAGCTGTCCCCTCCCCTCTCATTGCTATGCATTATCTACCCATTCCCTGTGGGTGTTTGGGTCTGAGACCCTTGCTCTGAAGAAAATTCTCTAGCGCTTCCTTTTAACATGGTTGGATTAGTCACTGACTTTGTGCGTGGTGACTCAGAGTAAAGAATTGGAGCAGTCTCAGGTCAGCTCAGTGCCAGGTGTAACTGAAGGACACCTGTTCAGGAGCTCATGGGGATATGAAGAGCCATAGGAAAAGGTGAGAACACCTTCTCAAATCCTTCCATGGATGGGAAGGAGGAAATTTCCCAAACTTCAGCCATTACCAGAAGTAGCTTGAAATTGTGTAATGGTCCTAAATTTATTTACCAGTTTATTTAGTCAGTATTCGCCAGTAAAAAGATGTTATTATAATATATCGAAACTGCTGAATATAGGTGCAACAAGGACATAGATTTTTTTTTAAGATTTTATTTATTTATTTGACAGAGATCACAAGTAGGCAGAGAGGTAGGCAGAGAGAGAGAGGAGGAGGAAGCAGGTTCTCTGCTGAGCAGAGAGCCCAATGCGGGGCTCGATCACAGGATTCTGGGATCATGACCTGAGCTGAAGGCAGAGGCTTAACCCACTGAGCCACCCAGGTGCCCTAGGACATAGATTTTTAAATAAAGTTTTCATTTATTTACATCAAGCTGACAACCTGGATTAGAAATGTAGCTTTTGGTTTCTTTCTTACCTTTACTTCTGGCAGGGAAGTTTCTGACTATAAATTTGTCCTCAGAACATGCTTGTTTATTAATCCAAGGATATATGCATGTAGAGTTAATGTAAGCCAGCTGGCTTGGCTTACATGGGATGGAGCAAAACTAAGGGGACGTCTGGCAATTACCCTGGTAATTACCTTGATAAAAACAGCAGATCTATTTCTGTTCCGTGATGGATATTTCAGTTTTAAATTAGTTCCATTACTACAAGGCCTGAATTAATTAACTAAGGTGATTTGCAAACTGGCAAAAGTCTCCTTCACGATGAAACAGGTATTGCTCGCTTATGCCTCTATTACTAGGTAGCTTTTACGTGGATTCATTTTGGAAAGCTCAGCCCATCAGGTTCCTTACCGGCGGTCCTTTTGATCTGTCATGAAAGTCACCGTTTGAGAGAACTGGGAACCTGTGTGTGAGCCACTCCTCTGACCCCCAGGAGAATGTATGTGTAAGAGAGAAAGATCCAGACACAGAGACATGCATGGTGCTGAAGATGAGCTCACACAGCACCAAGTGACACAAGGAGGGGCCATGTCTCTTGAATGGAGCTCCTCAGCTCCCTTGCTGCACTCTGCCTAGGTTTGGGTTCTGAGTTTGTTGGCAGGCCAGGATGGCTTTTAGGAGGTGCCAGTCCCACTTGCAAATATTGTTGCTCTCATTCTGCCTAAGTTGCAATTTCTGGCCTGAGGTCATGACCCCAAACAGGAAGTGCCTCTGAGTTTCTCCAAACAGGGTATGTAGATGAGGGGCGGAGTTTAGCACATAAACACCCAGCTGCCAGCTTTTCATGTTTACAAGGGATCAAGAATAGGACACTTAAGGTCAAGAATATATCCTTTCTTCTTCCTCCAAAGGAGCAAATAGTGTTGTCTTACAGTCTAGGTGAAATCCAGACTTTAATGCCAGAGCTATATTTGGTTTGGAGTTTTTCTTTAATGCCACCCAGACTCATTTGATAACTATTATGGGCCTCAAAAAACTGCATGAATAAAAAGTGACTTCAAATTAACTTGTATACACATCTGATCCATTTTGGCAGGGAGGGGGGGTGGGTATAAAACCAAAACACTGGGGAATGGGGAAGGGGGAGGGAAAACTTCTCCATGTTTGAGGTGCAACTAAAATTTAGCTACAAATTAGTGTTTGAATAGAATGGTAGAAAAACAAGAAAACGGGGTTGGAAGTGTCTCAGAGGTCATGTCCAACCCTCTTCCTGAGGATGCGTGAATCACCAGCCCCCCTCCCATTCCTTCTCTCTGAACTGTGTCATTTTTTTTTTTCAGGTTTTAGCTACTTCAGGAAACCACAGTTGTTGGCTGATAGAAAAATTATAGCAATGCCAAAGAGAGAGCTATTTTCTGCACCCCCCCCACCCCAGTCAGTGAAGTGTTAATAGTACATAGTATGTATTAGACCTTGTACTGAAAGAAAATGCTCTTCTTAGCTGGCCAACAAGACATTTTTTGAAACAAGCCTTATAGCTGTGATTTTTGAGCTTTCTACTCTCAGGTTTCCTGCATATTCAGGGATACCAATAGTGTCCCTCTAATGAACAGACTTGGAACCAGCAAAATGCCTTCTTTACAACATTATCATTTCCATTAATTTGATCAAGTGTTGATCAGCATAAATTATTTATGTGAGCACTGGGAGCTACCTCCCTAGGTGCAAGGCAATCTGTTAAAGATTTGCTATCGTGCTACTGAATGGGGGTAGGGTGGGGAGATATACATTTTGTGAGTTATAAAGTTTTAGGAATATTAGTCCTGGTGTTTACATTTGGAAATGAACTCTTGATAAAATGCACTGTAAAACAAACAAACAAACCTCCCCCAAACCCCAAACAACAGCATGGAAATTTAAATTCACTAAGGGCCTAAGTCAAAATAATGGGGGGGAAAATTCCAAACCTTGGTAGTATGCGAAATATCACGATCAAATGGAAGATTAGATATGGTTGTTAAAGCAGAAGGACTTAAACTATAAGATTGGCTGGCTCATGACTTAATTTGAGTTCTAAGAAAATGTGTCTTTTTGTCGTAGCTTCTTTGAGGGACAGGAGAAAGTGAGAAAAGAAGGTGGACAAAGAACCAGCACTCACTGTGCTTTTTCTTATACTTATTGATGTCACTGAATCTTGTAGTTGTCTGTAGGCAAGGCCTAGCTTCCAGTGATAGCCAGATGGTTCCTCTACTGCAAGTAATTGACAATCAAAACAGTTATTCTAACTGCTCCATGTATGTTAATGCATTTAATGCTTGCAGCAAGCCTGTGAGGTAGGTACCATCACTAAGCCTATTCTACAGTTCGGGAAACTGAGATTCAGTGAGGTTAAGTGCCCTGTACAAGGTCACACAGTTAGCAAGTAGAAGAACCAATAATTGAACTAGGCAACTGAGTTCTAGACATTGTACTCTTAGTCATTGTGCTAAATGACTTCTCAAAGATTTAGTTCTGTGTTTTACAAAGTCTATTCTGAAATTCATCTGCATCAGACTTTCCTAGGGTGCCTCTTAGAAGTTTTCTAGGCCAGTATATCAGAATCCCTGGGAGTTGAGGCTGAGAATTTTTATTTGAGAACTCTCTTTTGCACACTAATGTTTGAAGATCACTGATCTAGGGAGTAAGGGAGAGAGAGAGTGAGAAACCCCCTTTGGCTTTTAGAACTCAGAAGGACACACTATGAAACTCTCCAGACTTTTTATGTAAGATCATGTCATCTGCAAATAGAAATAGTTTTACTTCTCTTCCAATCTGTAGGACCGTTATATCTTTTTCTTGCTTAATTACCTTAGCGAGAATCTCTAGTATATTGCACAGTAGAAGTGGCAAGAGTGAACGTCACATCCTTGTTTTATTCCTAGCTCTCTAGATTTTGAAGGAAAGAAGTGACGGTTTAAGGCCAATGTTTTAGAAATTTACTACTGGAAGCTGTAGTTTGGTATTTTCTGTTCCTGACTGGATTCTATCAAGAGAAGCTTAGATGCCAGAAATATCAAATGTACTTCTAATTCATTCCCACAATGGGAGTGTGGTTTTCCCATCAGGGTCCTTGGCTCTGTGAGCCAAGCACATAGAGATTCTTAGTAAACTCCTAATGAGTATGAATGAAGGTCTTCAGCTATTGCCCTCCAGATTCAGGGTGGGGAATAGGTATGTCCATGGAGATGACACTTCTGAGAATTATAATCCACCCTCTGGTTAAGAAACATTGCAGTGTAGAAGCCAAGCTTTAGAGATAATCCATTGTCATTTGATTCCTGTGAGAGTCCCCATGCACAGTACTCTCACAGAGGTAAGGAAATAAAGAGGCTGTTCTACTTACTAAGGCTGCCTAAATTACCTCCAAAGTAAATGATATGAATCAACCATTGATGTTCACAGATTTTTGTTGGTCAGACTTGCAGTGGATCACTTACTCTGCACCATGATGTCTGAGACTTTGGGTGGACGACTTGAAAGCTAGGGGCTGAGAATAGCAAAGACTGATTCACTAACATATCCCACAGTTGATACTGGTTGTCAGCTGAGACCTTTACTGGGCTATCAGCTGGAATGCCTGGATGTGTGGCTTCTCCATGGGTCCTGGGATCCTCACAGCAAGATGGCTGAATTCCTAGGGCTAGAATTCCAACGAAGCAGAAACTATGTTTCCTTCTCTGACCTAGCCTTAGAAATCATGCAACATCACTTTTGTTGCCTTCTATTTATTAGAAGTAAGTCATTAAATTGGACCATATTCAAAGGAGATAAATTAGACTCCATTCTCTGTGGGAAAAGTGTTAAAGAAGTTGGCAGATATATTTTAAAACTATCATAGGTGCTATGGAAAAAAAAACCCTCAATGTAGTAATAATAATATCTAACATTACTGAGCACTTATATGTCCGATCTTCTTCTAAATATTCCATGTAAATTACCCCAGTCCTCCCTCAACCCTGTAAGACAGGTAATATTGTAATCGTTATATTAAATATAAGGAATCTGAGAGTGCATATCTTGCCTGAAGCATAACTTGCTGGAAACTAATGGTCATGGGCCTAAACTCTAGACAGCCTGGCTCCAGAAATATCTTCTTATTCAGTACTGAATACTACACTACAACTGAGAAAATGTGGGATCTAGCCCAAAATACTAATTTAGAGAGGAATCTATTATGCTCCAAGTGTTTTCTATGCCCAGAGGCCCATTCTGAGGAAAGATGACCACTTAACAGTGTCTCTCTATCCTATCTTGATTGGCTGACTGGTCAAGGGTATATCCTGAAGGCCCTCACCGGGAGTAGCCCTGACATCTGGTGGGAGAGCTCTATAGAACTACTACTACAGGGTTACTAAGTGAACCCATCAGATCCTACCTTTTGGCGGAACTTGAATAGAAGTCTATCCAAGGGTAGCTGACGTAGATGGGCAAAAGGCAGGAGGTACATGGAAAATAAGTCAGAAACCCTCCGGAGGAACCAGAAGCGCTGGGATGCAGGAATTAAGAAGCAGAGAGTAGAACAGATAGAACAGTCTACATGTTCCTGTGAACAAGAGCAGTAAAAGCAGAGGCAGAGAGTGGTTCGTGCCGATAATAGCAGAGGATTAGAGCAAGCAGATGCCCACATCTAAGGAGTGCTTGCTAGAGCGAAAGTAGCAGACTGCATGTTTACTAAAGCTACTCTTTTGTACCTTAAGCACCTGCTGTGTTTAGCACTGGGTGAAGTTAGGCTATGCTCTCTCCGACATTCCCCACCCTGTGCAGCCTTAAAACAAATCCGTATTATCTGAGGTGACATGAGCCTCTGTCTTTCTATTCCTTATACTTGAGATGCTCTCACCCACTGGGCCACTAGTGAATCATGTGGCCTGGGATAGGTCACTTCCTTATTGGCCCAGTTTTCTTGTTGGTAAGGGGTCAGTTGGACCAGATGATATCTAAATTCATTTCTAGCTCCGAGGTTTATTATCCTAGACTTTGGCCTGAAGGGCTTGGGGTCACAGTCTGATTGCAAAGTCATGGCAACCCCTCACTCTCTTTATCCCCAGCTCCCTCTCCGACCACAGAGTGACTGAAAGTTGAGATTTCTGTCTCACAAGGAATCAAAAGGCAGCACTAGTGTGCCAAGTAGCTCTATGGCCTTCTCGTAGCTCCCATGCAGGCCTCCCTGTGTTTGGGTGATGTTTTCTGCAGAGCTAGCAGGCCAGTGTGTGTGTGCTGACCTCTCCTTCTCTCATTTCACAAGAGACCTTGTCTGCTGGAGAGATGAAAATAAATCATGAGAAGTTGCAAACATACTGTTGGGAACTGAGGTAAAATGTGGAAAGGTTGCTGAGTTTAGTGTGGTCAGAGGTGACTGTTACAATTGTCCAGGAAGGAAGTTGGGAAGGGATGGTTTTACAGATTCTGTTTCATCTTAAACTTAAAATTCAGTTTCATCTCAAACAAGGTTTATAGGGAAACAGACCAATATTTGCATTTCAGAGACATGAAAAAAAAAAAGATGTAGAAATGTGGACCTGGAAAGGCCTACAAGGACTCCTGAGTTAACCTCTGCCCCCTCACATGCTTCCATCCGCACCTTCCCTACATGAGTTTGGATTTGGAGGAAACCATCGGCAGAGTTCCAGATGGAACATTTGGAGACCTGAAAACAGTTTTGGCTCTGAGATCAGCTTATAGTGTGGCCGTAGGCAAAACCTTCTAGGGGTTCTCAGTATTTCCATTTGTATACTAAAGATGATACTGTCTATTTTTGCCTATGTAACTAGGATTTTTTGCCAGTTAATGAGATATTAGGCTCTATTCTCCCCGGTTTCTCAGTCAATCCCCGCACTAGTCCAGATGTTTAGGGAGGGACATGGGTTAACTCTTTCAAACTGTCAGGGGATTGTTTTATGTATCACTAGTGTATTGAACTAAAGAGCATCCTTGTATGGTCCACTCAGAGAACAGAGCTGCAGAAGTGCCTTGAATGGTCTCAGTGGTACCCTAGGGGCCTGCAAGAGTTAATGGCCTTGCATCTGGTTTGGCTTATTGGATGGCAAGACATGACATAAGACACAGGAGAAAGAGAAGTCTAAAAAAATCTTTACATAGGGGAACATTTAGAAATCCATTAGTAGCAACTAAATGGCACTTCCCTTTCACTCCCTCTTCCCCTGACTGATCTCTCCTTCTCTCTCTCTCTCTTTCTCACACACACCCAAACACACACACACACACATACCCATATTGGTATTATAGTATTGCCTGGAATAGCAAATTCAAACTGAGCAGAGTGGGAAAGGTGCATTGAGTTCTTGTTGAAAGAAATAAATAGGGACGCCTGGGTGGCTCAGTTGGTTAAGCTGCTGCCTTCAGCTCAGGTCATGATCCCAGTGTGCTGTGATTGAGCCCCGCATTGGGCTTCTTGCTCAGTGGGGAGCCTGCTTCTCTCTCTCTGCCTCTGCCTGCCACTCTGCCTGCTTGTGCGCTCTTTCTGTCTCTCTACCCACCCACTGACAAATAAATAAATAAAATCTTTAAAAGACAATGTTTAGAAAGAAAGAAAGAAAGAAAAAAAGAAAGAAAGAAAAATACATCTCACCCTTGACCACCTCTTTTTATTCTAAATGTTCATTGGATGGGGGTATTTTTTTTCCCTCTTCTTTTCTCCCCATATTTACAGAAGCCCAGTTACTCACCTGAGGGTCATGGTTATCTCAAACCTAGGGTGCAATGAAGAAACAGGCTCCTGTGAGTATACTAAGAAACTCAGAACAGTAGGTAGTGAAACTCTACTGATTGCCCATCAGTAAGAGAATAATGTTAAAATTCCTCAGATTGAACTTGAAGGACCTTCCTGGCTGGGTCCCAGCCTGTTTGCTATTAGAATGGAAGCTTCATAGGCAGCTTCCTTTGTTGACATTGCTCATTACAGCCAGGCATTTTGTGTCCATCATTTTGAACCTCAGAACATAGTGAACCAAGAGTGGTCTGCTATATTTGAAAAGTTACCTGTTAATATGACAGAACAATGACAACCTCTTTCTCCATGTCCATGGAGACTTTTCCCTTTAATTGGCCAAATGAAGATTGCCACACAAAATATTTTCTTGTTAAAAATTTTCAACACTGCTATAATTTGGACTTAAATGATTATATTAAAGTCCTGGGGATGAAAACATAACAATAACAGTGTTCTTTTTTGTTTATTGGCATATCCCAACAAGACAAATAATTAGAATTTAATAAATATTTAAGGAATGAGTAAATGAACATTAGTTCTCATGTTTCTCATTACTCCCATTTTCCCCTTCACAGATTGTAGGCCCAGCAGGCAAAGTAAGTGAGTGAAGTCAGTGAGTCCAGATTTATGCATTTTGTTTGTGGTAGGAACTGTGTTGAACTGGAAAACACATGCCCTGGTTACAATGGGCAGCTCTTGCCTATTGTTGCCACATAGGAGTATTGGACTGGGCCTGCCAGATACTCTTATTTTCAAGAGAAGCTGAAAGTCCTTATTGGTACATAAAATCTTCAGATTTTCGAATAATGGTAATATTTAATGGTGTTCTGTGCAGTATTAAATGAATTAAAGTAATTCTAAATAAACAGAGATATATACTATGTTCATGAATTAGAAGACTCAATATTATGAAGGTGCAAATTCTTCTCTAAAGTTAACCTGTTGATTCAATACTGTTTTAAATTTTATTTTGTATTGGTGAGAATGAGTCAATTCTAAAATACAAAGGACTAAGAATAGAGAAAGCAGTCATGAAGAAAAAGTACAAAGTTGAAGGACTTACACACTACCTGATGTAAAGTATATAAAGATAGACAAATAGAACAGAGTCCAAAAGCAAAAAATACATAGATTTTTCACTTGATTCATGACAAAGGTGACATTGTAGTACAGCAAGTAAAGATAATCTCTTAAATAAATGATTCTGGGAAAACTGGGTATTTTTTTTTAAGATTTTATTTATTTATTTGACAGAGATCACAAGTAGGCAGAGAGGCAGGCAGAGAGAGAGGAGGAAGCAGGCTCCCTGCTGAGCAGAGAGCCCGATGTGGGGCTCGATCCCAGGACCCTGAGATCATGACCTGAGCTGAAGGCAGAGGCTTTAACCCACTGAGCCACCCAGGCGCCCCCAAACTGGATATTTTTTATGGAAAAAGATAAATCTTGATCTCCACCACAGGCTATATATAAAAATCACTTCCAAATGGATTATGTATGTAATGTGAAACAAAACAATAACTCTAAGGAAGAGAGCATAGAAGAGTATCTTCATGACATTGGGGGAGGCAAAGATCTCTTAAACAGGATACAACAAATACTAGTCATAAGTTAAAAGTCAGAATTTCTGTTTATTAAAAGATACCAATAAAAGAGTGAAAAGGGTTGTTACATAAAATACATATTTTAGGGTGCCTGAGTGGCTCAGTGGGTTAGGCCTCTGCCTTCGGCTCAGGTCATGGTCTCAGGGTCCTGGGATCAAGGCCCACATCGGGCTCTCTGCTCAACGGGGAGCCTGCTTCCCCCTCTCTCTCTGCCTGCCTCTCTGCCTACTTGTGATCTCTCTCTCTCTGTCAAATAAGTAAATAAAATCTTTTAAAAAATACATATTTTACAAGTACATCATCCCAGAATATATTTTTAAAATCTGTATATCAATAAGAAAGAAATATACAACCCAATAGAAAAATAGGCTTGAACTTCATAAAAGAGGATGTTTAAATGTCCAGTAAACAACTGAAAAAAGTGGTCACTTCACTAATCATTAAGGGAATGTGTGTTACAACTACAGTGAGATACTGTTGGTGGGAGAATAAACAAGGACAACCACCTTGGAAACCTGCTCAGGAGTACCCAAAGCTGAGCATACACCTGTGCTGTTATCTAGCAATTCTGTTTCTGTTGGAAATGTACACAAAAAACATGTATCCAAATATTCAGAAGAGTTTCATTTATAAAACCTCCAAACTGGCAACAAAAACTTCCACCAACAGGGTGTATAAATAAAATGTGGTATATTCGTAAACAGAATACTATGCAGTGGTGAGAAGGAATGCATGATTGTTACAGAAGCAGCATGGATGAATCTCATTCACACATACACAGATACAAAATTATGTACATAATATGATTCCGTTTATATAAAGTCTAAACCAGGCAAAACCAATGCATGGTGATAGAAGTCAAGATAGTGATTATTTTGTGGGGGGGTAGTGACTGGCAGGGGGCATGAGGGAGACTTATGGGCCTGCTTGTAGGTGTTCTGTTTCTTGATCTGGGAGGAGTTACATGGCTGCATTCAAAATTTGTAATAATTTATCAAGCTGTACACCCACAATTTGTGCATTTTTCTGAAAGTAGGTTGTATTTTTAAAAACTAGGTTCCTAGGGTACCTGGGCGGCTCAGTGGGTTAAAGCCTCTGCCTTCGGCTCAGGTCATGATCCCAGGGTTCTGGGATCAAGCCCCATATAGGGCTCTCTACTCTGCAGGGAGCCTGCTTCCCCCTCTCTCTCTGCCTGCCTCTCTGCCTACTTGTGATCTCTGTCTGTCAAATAAATAGATAAATAAAATCTTTAAAAAACAAAACAAAACTAGGTTGCTTTACAAAAAATACTGTTCAGGCCAGACAAAAACATAACTGTAAGTCTTGTAGAGTTCATGGGCCTATAGTTTATACTATTTATTCTGGTCAAATTTCTGATTGAGCCAAACTGGCATCTTCACCATTCATCTACTTCTGTTATCTCCTCCCGTGGGGTTTTGCCTATGTCCTGTGTTTGTCTGAAATTCTCTCCCCACTCCTTTCTACCATTCAGTCTTTTAGAGGCCAGTGGGCCTGCTTCTTTAGCAATTAAGATCTATACAGCTCACCTGAATCACAAATTGATTCATACTGCCATTATATTTTATAAGTATAGGGCTTTTCTCTTCAAAGTTGTTCTCTGGGTCCCAAATGCCGGTCTCTCTCTGTAGGTCCATACAAAATGACCACAATGAAGAAAATGTAGCTTTTATCAAAAGGTCAATAGGTTGTATCTAACAGATCTTTATTTTGCAGTTAGCAGCTTCTTTATTCTTTTAGTACTAAGATAAGTATCTTTCACAAAATGGTGGGATTAACTGACGTGAGTAAAGTGGTTAAAGGTTTTGGGGGCCAGACTGGTTGTATTCAAATCCCAGCATTGCTGAAGTTCTTAGCTTCTGTGGACCTCAGTTTCCTGAAAAGTGGGGGTAATAACTATATACACACATACACACGTGTGCATTTGCACACATGCATGCATACATATACATATATAATGCTATGTATGGTATATATATCAGTAATATAATGTATGTTATAATATGTTGATCACATTAATAATTACTCATGTTTTATGTATATTTATAAAATGTCAGGAGGTTATAAATAAAGCTCTTAGACCCATGTCTGGCATATAGATTTCACTTTGTAAATGTTAGTCATTTTTATTGTTTAGCTAGACAGAAGAAAAAGTTGAAGTCTGTATCTTGTATGTCCCTCCCATTTTTTTTTTAATCTCTAGAAATGTTATTAGTCCCTGAAATTCAAAAGTCTGGTCCATTCAACTAGGTTATGTGGGTCTCCAAGAGCATGGCCCACACCTTATATTTCTTTTAAGCATATAATGATATATAAATAGCTACTCTAATGCAGTACGTGTTTCTGTTTATAGTCTCAATTTATTCTACGCCTGTTGGCATGCCTCTATGGTGAAATACAATGACATATATTTCTGTATATATTTTCACTTAATACCATGTAGTAAATGTTAACCAAACATCAGGCTTCTCAAAATTTAAAACTTCTACTGTAAATTCTGTCTTTTTTTTTTTTTTCAAAACACTTTCCTCAACAAATGATCAGGAGGAAAGCTCTAAGAATAACAGCAAAAATGCAAACTGGGGAAAAATTCCCCCCTGAGGTTCAGACAATCTGCTGTCTTCTGGTATAATTAACTTTGGGATAAGAAGATGTTGGGAAAACGCAGAATGAAGGACAGACACCAGACACTCAGCAAATACTCTGGCCGAGTTTAATTAGCAGTGATCTTCATGACACTGAGGGGGTTGTTTGTTAAACAGAGCCGTCACTGACAATTGGCTGGGGTGAAGGAGGTGGCTGTAATGGTCTGAAAGATAAGCATTATGACTTCAAGGCAACACAACAGAAACTAAGGAAAGTACTTCATCAATCTTGAAACTGTTCCAGATAAAATTTGGAGCTGTAGGGGTAGAAAGGAGGGAACTGAGAGAAGGAATCAGGATGGGAAGTCTAGAAGAGTACCTGTGGGGAGAAGGAGGACATTTCTTCTTTTTCCACCCTCATAATCGTCAATTATAAATGCCTGCTTTGTATATGCAACTTATAGCTAAGAATCTACAGGGCTATATTTTTTTCAAGGCTAAAGTACAGGAGTAAATTTAATTTCTTGGGGAGATTTCAATTTAAACCACAGATATTAACCACAAGATGACTTAATGGGTACATTAGACATATTTTAGGAATACTCCAAATGGCAGAATCTTGAGTGTCATCGTTATTTGAATCACAGAGCTTTTATTTTAAATTTCCTTTATAAGGAGCTTAAATTTCCCAAGTAGGGTGGCAGGGAGCATGAGGACACACTTTTGGAAATTTTATTAGGGTGGCATAGAGGCACAGGTGCATAGCATAATTATTCCATCTACACTCAGTTTCATTGCCAAGTGGGACCAGTTGGTGCTTCTAAGGATTCCACTTGACTGACAGATCACAGAGCATTGAGGCATGAGGCATGATACAGCAACTGCTCATGTTTCCAAAATTTGAAGAAAGCCCTAATTTTCAAGCGAGGGAGAATGATTGAATTAACATTATCAGGGATGTGTCCACCCTCTAATAAAACTGCTGCCCATGTTTCTCAGTTGACCTTCAATCTCAGATCTGTGGCATGACCTATAGTCATTATCATTCCATCATAGGCTTTACCCATATTTTGACTTAACAATAAGGAACTAGAGAAAGCCTATTATGGCAACTCTGGCAATAATTCATTATTAAAAGCTGCATTTTGAGAAGAGGAAATAACATTGCTACCTATCAAAATTATTCCTGTTTATATGATGCATTCATATGGTGCATGACATATGGATTTTGAGCAAATGCATCTTTGTTTATGGCTCCTACTTTCCCTGGATTCTTTGTTAGTAGGAGGTAATCTTCAACTGATCCCTGGCAAAGATCTGAGCTACTCTCATGTCTCTTCTGTTGAAGAAGGTAAACAATGGCCCTATGGTCATTTTAAGTCATAAACATAGCTTTAATTCACTCTTCATAATGTCCGAAGTCACAACTCCAGATATAATTTAACATCAAATCTCTCCTGCCTCAAATCTGAAATCTTAAAATCTCTCCTACTTCAGCCTGAAGTCTCTAGTAGGAGTGTGAGCAAGTTTGTCTCCTCTTTTCCCTGCATTTTCTCGGCTCACCTCCTCCCCAGGGTCAAATGCAGCGTGGGAGAAGGGAAAGAGAAATGCACAAGACCATTGTCTACTTGGCTAGGTGGCTTTGGCTCTCTGACTTGGCAGATGGTAAAAACAGCCTTTTTTGGAAATCTTGGCTGGCAGGGACTTCGGATAAAAATGGATTCTTTCTCCTGTGTGGCTGTCTCATGGACTCTTCCTTTGCTGGACTCCTTTCTTCTGTAGTTTGATTTACCTCTGTGGATGTTATCTGTATCCCAGGTGTTCACTAGCAACCCCTTGATCAGTTCTTGGATATGGAATATGCATCCAGCCTTCTTCCATTAAGGTCACCTCATACCTCCACGTGGCCCAACTCAACAGGACCCAGGAGTAAAAGAGGCCGTTCTTTCCTGAGTAGTTCATTCTGGCCCAACAGGAAACATCTATATCTCTTGCTCAGGCAAACTCAGAGTGGTTAATGCAGTCCCAACATAGCAGCTCCCTGTCGGATCCACCACCAAAGCAATTAATTAGGTCCTCTCCTACCGCTACATTTCCCAAGGACCATCCACACTCTGCCTTAGTTGCCTTTAGTGTGGGTCAGGCAAGGTTCTTCTGCTGCTCCCAACTATTGGACAATGTATTTTGAACTACATTTCTCTCCCTAGGGCTTGAGGCATGAAGGGGATGGAAGCGATTGACAGGTGGGAAGTAAAGATTCCTTTCTGTAGCATCCATCTTCCTGAGATATTCAATTGCCACGCCATAGGTTCTTCAGAGGGCCATTTCCTTCCTAAAACTCTATTTGGAGTGGGCTGGTCTCATTTTTGACCAGGATCGATTATATTAGAGTCCTAAGAACCCAGTTATACCATCTTGTTACTTGTGTTTAGTTTGCAAAGTGTGGAATCTTGTTGTTTCATTTGTTTCTCATAGTAACAAGAATAAGCCCCAAGAAAGAAACTTGTCACCCCCTTTTTGCTGGTGAAAAACAGAGCTTGGAAAGAATAAATGACATGCCCAAGTTCGCATGGCTTTCGCTGACACTATTCATTTGAATGCTCCCTGGGCTAAACTCCTTAGGGACCTTGTCTTCATGTTTGTGTCGTTGGCACCAAGGGTAGTAGTAGGCAATTAATAAATATTTCTCTATGGAATGAATGCATCCAGGACTGCTAATGCCTAGTGAAGGGGTCAGAACATGCCATCTCCAAAGACACGACTTTGGCATATTCATTTTTGAGGTAAAGGTGGTTGAGAAAGAGCAGATGTAGTAAGTACTCGCGGATGTCCCCCTTTAGACCGGATTATCTAAAATCTGGTCATAGAATGTCTTATGAAGAAGGTGCCCTCCCTGTACCTAGAAGAACATTCTTATCACCAGTGACAGGAAGTCAACACTGGAGTGGGTCTGTACAAAGACACCTACTAAAATAACACCCATCTCCCATTAGTTCCCCTGTCTATTTCCTAGTTGCTGTCCCTCAAATTACTGCCTCAGCCCAAGTCCCTTTGTCTTGTCACATCCTCACGCTTTATTGTTCTTTGTTTCAAAAGGTAGGTAAACTTTGGGGCCTATGGCATCTTTGGGTCTTCTTGTTCTGTTTGATGACTCCTGTGTACACATGAAAATACTGAACAGAATTTGCATGTTTTTCTCCCATTAATCTGTCTTATGTCAGTTTAATTCCTAGGCCTAGCCATGGAACCTAGGAGGACAGAAGGAACTTTTTCCTACTCTGCACTAGGCAAGTCCTTTTCCCTCTGTACACCAACTTGCCCCCATGCAGGTCATGTGATTTCTACCTCCAAGTCAACTCAGCCCCTGAGATGCCCCAACAATCAGTTCAATCCAGTTCAACTTAAGGGCATGCCAGGATGCATGGGTTTAGATTTGGTAAATCAAAGATGTTCATAGCTTGGTGAGGGTTATGTCCATTCTAACCTTATAAATATTTATTATATATTTTATTTTATAAATTCATACAAAATACATAATTATGTATTTTATTTTATAAATATAAATGCTAGAAATGTGGGTTTATTTTATTTATTTTTAAAGATTTACTTATTTGAGAGAGAGAGCATGAGCAGGAGGGGGAGACAGAGAGGGAGAGAGAATCTTAACCAGATTCCCCAGTGAGCGCAGAGCCCCAGGCAGGGCTCCACACAGGGCTCAAGCCCACAACCCTGAGATCAGGACCTGAGCTGAAATCAAGAGTCAGATGCTCAACTGACTCTGCCACCCAGGCTCCCCTGGATTTATTTTAAATATAAATTTTCGGGGCACCTGGGTGGCTCAGTGGGCTAAAGCCTCTGCTTTTGGCTCAGGTCATGATCCCAGCGTCCTGGGATCCAGCCCCGCATCGAGCTCTCTGCTCTGCAGGAAGTCTGCTTCCTCCTCTTTCTCTGCCTGCCTCTCTGCCTACTTGTGATTTCTGTCTGCCAAATAAAGAAATAAAACCTATAAAAAAAAAGAAAAGAAAAGAAAGTACCATGTTAGCCAAACAACATACCTGTGGGTTGCCAGGATCCGCTTTGCCCTAAATTGATTCTGGAGCTATTTTCTTTTTCCTTATTTCACACCAACCTTCACTTTTCTTGAGACATGGCTCAGGACTGGAAGGGACTCTGGAAATAGGGATATCAGGTAAGGATCAGCCTACCCCCTTCCACCTGTTTTCATCAAAAACAGAGAACTCTCATTTCACAATCCTCAGGGAACAGGAGAACTTGTGTTTAGAACTATGTTTCACTTTTATTCAACTGGAAGATGAAATTCTTCCTTTATGCAATACTGCAAAGGGCTCCCCACCACAGTCTTACATGTATCTCATATATATAGGTGTAGATATAGATATATCTCCATATATTACTCTTGCTCATGTAAATCTGAAGTTTACTTGTGCTCTGAATGAGCAAGTTCCCGCTGGTTGTCATGTTCATGGCCATTAAGTAATGGCATGTTATAAGCCATGCTGAGAGGCAGTTGATAACAGATTATTTCTGGAAGGGCCATCCTTCCTCTGCTGTAGATTCCTAGTCCCACGCTGACCTCACAGATGTCAGAGGCTCTGACAGGGTATTTGTCTGCTATGGATTGTGTGGTTCTTCCCTGCACCCATTTGCTTGTGGTGGAGCCTTCTTGGGTCTGGATGCAAATATTCAGTCCCTTGAGTATTATAACCTAAGCATAATCTTTTAGCTTGCTTGAGGGGAGGTATAGATTTTCTGGAGCACTGAGCAATAAATTGTCTGTTTTTTAATTATCTGGGCTACAGCTTTGAGACTCCAGGAACTTTGATATCAGATATTAACAATAAAGAAATTTGCAAGGCTGGCTTTTTTGTGTGTGTGGCATTGTGGTTATTACAACATGCTTCATTTGATAAATATGTCAGTGTATGTCGCTTATGTGGCATGAATAAATGCACACATACATATCTTTTTATTATAAATAAAAGATATGGCATTTTAAGAGATCAACACTAAGTGGCTAATGTATTCCATAGACTGTAAAGAAATGAAGCTTTCATTAACTGCTTGCATTTATGATTCAGCTGGCACAGAGAGGTTTTCATTTCTGACCTAGATACTTCAAGTAGCTTGCTTCTGGGAAAAATAATAGGTAGTTAAGCAACAACAACAACAAAGACCCATGTCCTAATTAAAATCCCTAAAATGTTTCATTTCCTTATCCATTGTCTTGAAACTGTATCACTAGGTTAAGAAGATGGTTTTCTGGGTTAAATCAGAATTTAATTGCTAGTTAGGAAATGTCAGGTGTACACGTGTTACATTTCACCTCAGCCAAAGTGTTTTAGGTTTTATTGCAATCCTAATAAATTGGAGACCCCAATGGTCTCTGAAAAAAGTGCCATTCGAGAAGCACGGTTCAGTAGACAATCTCATCTCTTCTCCCAAATCAAAAAGGAAATCTGTTCTTTGCTTGTATCTTTTGAAGGACATTCTAGGAATCCAAGTCATAGGCATCATGCATCCTTTTCTCTCCTTTCTTCAATTTTTCCACATTTTATTATTTATGACTAACTGTCCCCTTCCCCTTTCCCACCCCCCTGCCCCTCACTTAGGCTCTCTCCCCATCTATGTGGCTTGTACTCTGTCTTCCCTCCTGCTCCCTTTCAGCCTCTTTAATTGTGATCCACCTTCTCCTCTTCCACAGATTTTTTCCCTCCTTCCCTATCACTCCGGGAGATGGATGGGAACCCAGAGTGGTGCATAGGTCTAGTAACCACCTAAAATTGGCCTTGGGGGGATTATGTAAATATCCCTCCTTTGATCATTTTTATCTTGTTGCATATGGCACTAAAGTTTAAAATCTGGCTTGTTTCTACAACATTGAACAAAATACAAAGAAACTGGTATATAATTGTTCATAACCGAATATTCTGGAGAGAATGAGATTGGGCTCTTTAATCACTAAAACGGTCTTATTCCCTGAGTGTTCTCAGGACTAGAAGACTACTCTATTCTGTGCCTATTAGGGTAACAAGGCTGTCTAGGCTTGGTGTCTCCATATGTTGTCACCTTTAAGAATGGCAAGAGGAGAATTTATCAGAGGCGCTTAAAGTAGTGCTCAGCCTTCAAACTGCTCCATGGTCTGGCACCAGTTTCAGTTTCTTAGCCATGTTCTGTGCACAGTACATTATTTATATCTCTACTAATAGAGCAAATTGTCTTGAATTATGGATATTCGTGTACACACAGACTGCTTTAATGGATGATTGGCTCGGCAGCATCTTACACACAGCAGGGGCCAAATAAGTGATTGTTGGGCTGACTTGAACCAGGCACTGGGCTATAGACTCTCCAACTCCGGGGCAGGTTTGTGCCATGACCTTGTTTTGTTCAAGGGCTAGCAGAGTAGCTGGACATGGTACATGTTTCTGGAAGAGAGGTAGAGCAGCAGTGGGGCTAACATCATCAGAATCTGTATGTCTTCTTTCTACCAAACTCAGCAAATATCTTCTGACCAAAGATGATGTGAAAGACACTGAATGAGGTACCCCAAGAGACACAAACTTAAAAATGACTCAGCGTTCATCTTTGGGAATTTTACTGTCTTTGCACAAATATCATTTACACGGAATAGAAGGTCAAACAGAGAAAACCCATTATTTGCTGGCCTGTTAAAACATCTGTGGAGTGTGAATGCATATGTGTATTTGGAATATCTTCTACCTGGGTTCACCTCTTAGTCCTTCCCTGGCAATATTTCTCACTTATTTTCTAGAGGTTACCATGAAATCTATAAGTGCAATGATATAATTAATGCTTAGACGAGCAATCAAGGGAAGCCCTTCCTTAGGCAATTATTATTGAGGAAACTGGACCAGCCATTCCAGTGACATCTAATAAACAACTATTACTGAGTCTTTGGTTCCAGAATGTTTTGTGTCCCTAAGTAGGATAACCTTTCTGTTTGTAATCACAGGCAGTTTCAAACTCCCCTTGGCTGGACTATCTTAGTTTTTCCTCTTCCTAGCCTAACTTCTCTATACTTTGGCATTTACTTTTGACCAAAATTCCTGTATCCTGAACTATTCTCCAATAGTGTTACAATGTGTTTCGTGAACTGACTCTGGCTGAATTTGTATGCAATCTTGGTAGAAACTTTGAGCTTCCTGGTGCCATCTGTACACAGAAAATTGAAACTGGGAGGTATTTTACAGAATAGTTAGTAATAGGAAGAAAATGATGAGGATCCAAGGAGCGTGATAGTAGTAGCGAGATTGTAGAGCTAGTAAAGTGTAGCAGTAATCAGAGGACTATGGGGTGAATGCTGTCCCCCCCCAAACTTAGATGTTGAAGTTCTAACCCCCACTACCTCAAAATGTGACCAGATTTGGAGCTAAGGCCTTTAAAGAGGTAATTAGGTTAAAATGAGGCTGTTAAAGTGAGTCCTAATTTAGTCTGACCAGTATCCTTATAAGAAGAAGAAATTTGGACATACAGAGGGATATGAAGAATGTAAATATGGAAGAATGACCATGTGTGATGGTTGACTTTATGTATTTACCTGCCTAGGCCACAAGGAGTCTAGATACTTGCTCCAAATTATGTTGTATCTTTCTGTAAGAGTCTTTTTGAAGGAGACTTACATTTAAATCTTGGAATAAAGCAGATTGCTCTCCATGATGTGGGTGGGCCTCACCTAATCAGTTGAGAGCCTGAATAGAACAAGGTGGATGTCTCCCACACCAAAGGGAATGGTGCCCACATACGACCTGTGGACTTCATGTGCAACATTGATTCTTTCCAGTTCACCAACAGACTACCTTTGGACTCAAAACTGTAACTCTTTTCCTGGATCTCTAGCCTACTGGCCTTCCCCATCAGGTTTTAGACTTGCAAGAGCAGAGGGAGGAGCAGAGGGAGAGGGAGAGAAACAAGCAGACTCTGTGCTGAGCATGGAGCCCAGCCCCAGGACACTGAGATCCCGATTTGAGCTGAAATCAAGAGTTGGATACTTGACCAACTGAGCCACCCTGGTACCCCCCCTTTTTTAAAATCTTAAAACAAACATATTTGGGTGAAAATTGTTTTATAGTAGGATGAAGGAAGGGGATGCCATGTGAGGGAACAATACAGAAATGCCTACATGCTTGTGAAATTCAAACATACTGCTGGTTCTTTTCTTCCTTTCACACACACACACACACACACATTTATTATGAAGTTACACTAATTGTTAAGTTAAAAATTCAATTTGATTAACACATGCTATGGTTGAAAACAGGATCACAGGGGCACCTGGCTGTTTCATTTGGTGGAGCATGTGACTCTTGATCTCAGGTTTGTGAGTTTGAGCCCCATGCTGGGTATAAAGATTACTTAAAAATAAAATTTTCAGGGTTGCCTGGGTGGCTCAGTTGGTTGAGCGGCTGCCTTCGGCTCAGGTCATGATCCCGGCGTCCTGGGATCGAGTCCCACATCGGGCTCCTTGCTCAGTGGGGAGCCTGCTTCTCCCTCTGCCTCTGCCTGCCACTCTGTCTGCCTGTGCTTGCTTGCTCTCTCTCCCTCTGTGACAAATAAATAAATTTAAAAAAATAAAATAAATAAAATAAAATCTTTAAAAAAAGGAAATAAGATCACAAACAATTTCTCCCAGTGAATCTATTAAAGAACAAACTGTGTCAATGTACATGTTAAGAGAACAAGGAAGTTTTATTTAAAGTTCTGTTGAGACGCATGATGCCCTGTCAGTCACCTTAGATCAGAACGTCTGGTGGCTTACAGGTAGCTGTCAAAATGCTTAACAACAAAACCAAATAATTACCAGATGCTTAGTAAACTCAAGGCACTGTGCTAATCTGCAACAAGACAAAGGCAAACATGGGTTCACCTATTCAGAAGCTCATGAAATGCCAAAACATGAAATCTAAATGTATTCGTGGAATTATAACTATATTTTCAATTACTCTTGGGTACTAATACCATCAATAAAGGTAAGAGTTTTTTAAATGTACCATCATAGAATCTCAGAGAAATTTCTTGGCCTACGAATTTTTCCTGTTCCAAACATTAATCGCTGCTTCTGTTTTGGTTGTGAGATATACAGGTAATTTCATGTGAAGGCTGTGTGCAGTCTTCACAGAGATTTGAATGTGTCCGTAGATCTAGAGTAAGCAGCCTACTGAGAGAACTATCTCAGTCTGCCTCTCTGTTTTGCTTATTGCTCTCTGACGTATACCCGATGAGAAAAATATAAATGCTACAAGTGCCAGAAACAGGGTAGGTGGAAAGTCACATGAGTTGGAAAGAGGTAAAATAATGTGGCAGGGATGCCTGGGGATGTCCCTTGGTTAAGCATCTACCTTCCTCTCAGGTCATGATCCCAGGGTCCTGGGATTGAATCCCGCATTGGGCTCCTTTTCAGTGGGGGCCTGCTTCTCCCTCTGCCTGCTGCTCCCCCTGCTTGTGCTCTCTCTCTCTGTCTCTGACAAATAAATAAATAAAATCTTTAAAAAATAATAATAATGTGGTAAAAACAACACAGGCCCGGAAGGCAGGCAAGCCGGCCCTTCCACCCACTAGCTGGCTGGCTTTAGTCATCACCTGGCCTTGGGGAGGCTCGATTTTCTCCTGTTGTGTAAGAAGAGTAGAGCAGTTTCTCTTCTACCTATCTCATTGGGTTGTGTAAGGCTCAGGCAGGAAATCTCCCAAGTCCCCCAGTACCACACAAATATGACTCACTGCCGTGAAATAACGTCACCGGTTAGATTAACTACACTGGAAAATTGTCAAAGTTGTTGCTCTTACTCTCCAGAAGTCTGAGTAGACAGAGAGGGCATTCACCTGCTTTTATCTTTCAGATGGGTGTGGAGATGAGGTGGGCCAGAGCTGGAAGAGGACCAGAAGAGTCCGGTTCACTCTCATGTAACATTTAAAGCACACAAAAAATGCAGTGAACTGAAGGACTTTGAAGGGACTGACTACTTTTTTTTTTTTCTTAGTCCCATAGTTCATAACATGCTTGCAATGGATTTCTCCAAATTTTCCCCCAAAGCAAGTGAGGGCACTGGGTGATCCAACTGGATTTGAAAAATCACCTCTAATTTTTTTTTTTTTTTTAAATGCATTAACGGCTGGTCCTTGGAAAGGAAATTTAATACAAAACAGACAATCACTGTATATCTCCCTTCCCTTAAAACAGAGAGAGAGTGATCATTCCTTAACTTCAACCTTCAGAGTAACCTTAGCTGATTAGTAGCTTTGGAGAAAAACTGAATAAACTAAAATGTACTGTGCTCCTTCCTCTCTCCTACCATGAACTTGAGAGTCTGAGTCATAAAATACAGGCCTTGGCCACTAGTTAGAATGTAAGACTTGTCATTTCTGTGGAGGCAATTCCTTCTTTTTTTTTTTTTTAAGATTCTATTTATTTTTTTGAGATACACAGAGATAGTGGCAGAGATAGTGAGAGAGAGCACTAGTGGGGAGGGAGAAGGAGAAGCAGGCTCCCTGCTGAGCAAGGAACTTGACATGGGGCTCAATCCCAGGACCCCGGGATCATGACCTGAGCTGAAGGCAAATGCTTAACCAACTAAGACACCCAGGCACCTCTCTGTGAAGGGAATTCTAAAACATGATTTATAAAACAAAACAAAACAAAACCCAACAACAAAAAGCAAAATCTCTGGACATTTAATGCTTGATGTTTTTGAGGAGACAGATAGAGAATGTGTATGTGGTGTGTGTGTGTGTGTGTGTGTGTGTGTGTGTATTCTTACATGGGCTGAGGCTGTGTTTTTGGTGATTCTCACTTTTAAAACATTTCAATCTTACCAAAGTCACCACTCTACTATTTTCTGGCCTTGCTAAGAGAGGTAAAACTAGAAAAACAAGTTATTTTTGTTTCTGTGTTCTGTCTTAGCCCCAGAGTCTTCTACTTCCTTGGCTAGTGGCTGGATTTTATTTACATGGCAAGGAAAAGTCAAACATTACAAAAGTTTAATTAAAAGTCATCGGAGAAGATATTCTGAATTATAAGGTAAATGTAGCTCTTTTAGTTCTTTTACTAACCATAGTCATCTGGGGTACTTGACTTTCTGTGTGAAACCCTTAAGCTTTCCTATGCTAGCCCCCATAAGAATCTT
This sequence comes from Mellivora capensis, assembly GCA_004024625.1. Classification (NCBI taxonomy): domain Eukaryota; kingdom Metazoa; phylum Chordata; class Mammalia; order Carnivora; family Mustelidae; genus Mellivora; species Mellivora capensis. Next base: position 23,923 of record PISX010010745.1, read on the forward strand.
ATTTCTTCTTGTGACTCCCCTCCCTCAAATAGTCTAAGAATCTCAGATAAAGATGGAGATAATGATGACTATGATGGTGTGAGGTCTGACCGTACCGCTGTTGCTTCTTGCTGTTTAACATCATTGGTCCTGCACAGTTTGATAAACCCTACATCACCGCTGGGATGGTCTGGTTGGCCTGCATCTTTGACTAGACTCATCTTGGGGCCTTGGGTTAAAAAAGGGTTCAGTTCCTATTCCAGTGTCTATGTGTGGGGGTTTTCCCACACCACTAAGTGATTCTCTGATGTGAGCTGGGTATCCTACAATTTCACTCAATTTTGATGCTGTCTACCCAGAGAAAGCATCAGATTACACAGGTTAAGAGCTCAGTCCTCCACTCTGTTCCTCCTCCGTTTCAGACACCAGATCCAAGTCCAGACTGTCACCTAAGCTTCTACAGATCAGTTGTTCCCACATCCCCCTCCTTGGGTTCCATTGATTTGTGAGAGGCACTCATGGGACTCAGAGAAACAATTTACTTACTACATTACTGGTTTTTTGTAAATTAGGCTGTGGGTCAGGAACATCCAGATGAAGTCTTCCATGTTCCCTCTGAAGGCCACTCTCCCCAAATCTCCAAATGCTCACCACCCAGATAGCGCCCCCAACACTGCCCTTTGGGCTTTTATGGAGGCTTCCTTACATAGGAATGTTTGGTTAAATCATTGGCCATTGGAGATTGGTTAAATTTCCAATTCCTTGCAGTCCCATGGAGGACAGGGGGGTGGGATTGAAACTTCCAACCCTCCAATTACAGGATTTGTTTCCCTGGGTGACCAGACCACATACTTTTGGTGACCTGGGGGCATTCCAACAGTTGCCTCATTAACATAACAAAAGACATACGGCTCTCTCACCACTTAGGAAGTTCTAAGGGCTTTAGAATTTCTGTGCTAGAAATGGGACAAATATCAAATATGTATTTCTTATTATAAGTCACCATATCACACAAAGGAACCACAAACTTCAGTTCACACTTTCATGCTCATTGACTGTTCTCCAAAGCATGACCGCTGTATTCAGGTGCCAATGTTGGGCTCAGATCCTTATGCAAATTAGACCACCTCCATCCCAAGGAAAATTTCTGCTTATGAGGACTTGGGTAGATTTACCCAGCTACTGGGACAAAATCAAATGCTGTATACTCTTCCCCTAGGATAATATGTGCCATTCCTCTAGGACAATATGATACTGGCACTACATGGTTTTTTATTTGGGAGGGTAACTTAAGGGTATGACCTTGAAGGTCAAAGACGATCAAACAAACAAAAAATTTCAGCCAGCTTTACCTCACATAACTGCAATATCTGGAAGCATTTAGAACAGAGAGATAACTACTTATGCACTTAGGGCAATTGGCCTTCTATGGCTCTCATCTGCCATTTTGGTCTGACCTATAATGTCAGAGTATAACCATACAAAATAAATGATTCAATCACTGGAGATACCCCAACTGTATAACGAATAATATATTAGATGCATTTTCTAGGAAATTGCTTTAGTGCTTTTTCCACATTCAGTCATCTGAAATATCTGACCTTTGTCCAATACTTTGCTCAGAGATGAGCCACCGTGACATTGGGAGACCAGAGAATTCAAACAGAGTGGTCAATAGCCTCTCCCTAATTTAGGAATGGACACACTCTGCTCTTTCTGACCTATGGAATTACGAAAATTCAGCAAACTACTTTTATCTTCAACAAAATCTTATTGGTGTAACTGACATGAAAATTAGCTCTTGCATTTAAAACCTGGGTTTATGCAGTATGTTGCATCTTTGTCAAAACTGTCCTGTGGCCCAGTTGCAGAAGGAAATTACTCAAACCAAAGCCGACCATCAGAAAAAGGGAGCTTCCTGTCATAACTATATTATGCCAATAGGATTTGCCAAGTCAAAGAAGAGAGTTGTGTTTCCCTGCGTCAAGAAAAACAAATGTGTTTCCTACCGTTTAATTTTTCAATGGCTATCCAGTTCAAATTCCAGCTATTTTTTTATGGTCGTCATTTTCAGCAATACTCACTCTAGCAGTTTGAATTGAGTGAGCTTGGATTTTCCCCAAAGCTTCAAATGCCAATAATTAAAGTATCTTATAATGATAGTTGCCGTCATGAAGAAGTCATCTCTGATTCAAGCCTGAGTTTTGGGTACTTTGGTGACATGAAGTTAGGTGACACTCCTGTTCCTCTTCTCTAGGAGTCTGTCTTTGTAATTACTGATCCCCAAAGGTATTGAGAAACTTCCCGATAGATAAGAACAAACAATACAGGCGTTTCCTTGTTGGAGGTCAGATTTCACAGGTCTCGTGGATTTGAGGTTGGAAGTTGGAATGCGCAAGTGTTGGAGATGGGACCACAAGGCGACAAGTTTTATGAAAGTAGGTGGAGTCCTTGATAAGGAATGCACTGTAAGGAAAATGTTCTGCTGAAAAAATCAAACTCAGGTGCAGACCAAAGGTTGGAAAGTTCATGAGGGAAAAGGGATGTTAAAGTGTAGCGACTGAATACTAAAAATCAGTTCTAGTGAAAACCACCCTGTGTGTCAGTTGAAGGAGAAAGAAAAGAAAAAACACCTGCCTCACCATCCTTGTAACCCAGAACCCCAAGTCCCTGCTGCTCTTCACCTCTGCCCACTGCCACCCTGTATTTCTGAGAGTCCCCAAGGAGAGCATCACAAACATAGCATCTTATCCCCCTGGCCACTCTCTTACTGGCCGTGGACAATCTTAGGGTGACACCAAACAGCGGGAGGAACACAATCTGCAGAAATCCAGGTGTGGCCAACAATGCCGCCAACGTGGGGATCCATGTGCAGTGACCGGGAGTGATTTCTAAGAGCTTCCTGAGCGATTCTGACATCGAGGGCAATGGGGGAAGGAGGGAACACTCTGAAAAGGTCTGAAATTCCTTCCCCAGCATGTCTGAGTATAACTGATGATGTGAAATTCTTTGTAGCCACAAGCTAGAAAAGTCAAGAGACATTTGGATCAATGTTATTTATTATCATTTTATTGGTAGTTTTATACAATCTTTGAAGGACAGGTCTTAATAACCAAGACCTGACTCAAATGTATCTTCAGCTCATGTCTCCATTCCAAATTATGCAGTAGCATGTGTACAACACACACACACGCGTGCGCACGCACACACACACACTGATTCTATAACTTTTGGACAGCTCTCTTCTAAGTGAAGTGAGATATTTCCATGGACTGTGTCCTTTTGCTGACCATCGAGGTGGTGTACAATAAAGCCAGGGGAATACTTATAAGAGAGACCATACCCAGTAGAAAAGCAAGGAGTTTTGAGGTGCGACAAGATACAATATAGGGAAAGTATACATATAGATATTGTAAGAAGGGACGCCTGGGTGGCTCAGTTGGTTAAGCGGCTGCCTTCGGCTCAGGTCATGATCCCAGCATCCTGGGATCAAGTCCCACATCGGGCTCCTTGCTCGGCGGGGAGTCTGCTTCTCCCTCTGCCTCTGCCTGCCACTCTGTCTGCCTGTGCTCGCTCTCTCTCTCTCCCTCTCTCTCTGACAAATAAATAGATATTGTAAGAAGAACATTTTAAATAAAAATTATAGCTATTAACATATAGTTATTAAATATATATCTTATGTCAACTTAGGATTCCATAGCTATGCAACAGTTAACATTTATCAAACGTCTGCCATATGCCTGAAACCGTGCCAGGGCCCAAGATACAAAGATATTTAAGACATAGCCTCTGCCTTAAAGGATTGCCCAACTTAAAAGGGAACAAATAGCTACAATAAATAACACAATAGCAGGGCACCTGCCTGGCTCAGTTGGTAGAGCATGCAACTCTTAATCTTAGGGTCATGAGTTTGAGCCCCACATTGGGAACAGAGATTACATTAAAAAAATAATAAAATCTAAAATAATAATAATAATAATGTAATAGCAATACTGTGTGATATTGAGGAAAGAGGGAGTAACTGCATTTAGTAAGTGGTTTGGGGGAAGCCTGGGTGGTTCAGTCCGTTAAGCATCTGCCTTCTGCTCAGGTCATGATCCCAGGATTCTGGGATTGAGCTCCTCGTCAGGCTCTCTGCTCAGTGGGGAGTCTGCCTCTCCCCCTCCCTCTGCCCCTGCCTGTGATCTCTCTCTGTCAAATAAATAAATAAAATCTTAAAAAAAAAGGAAGGTGTTTTGGGACAGCTTCTCAAAGAAGGACTCTGTTGGCCTGGATTTGGAAGGTGAGTCAGGTAAGGAAGGAGGGAACATTTCATTGAGGGGAGCCTGTGTGTTAAAGCAAGGATGCCTAGACAAAGTTCTCTGTTTGCTGGATGGAAGCCTTGCAGTTTTTCCCATGGGATATTCAGAGAGCCCCCGAAGCTAGGATGACAAGAATTTAGGGAGTGTTTTGGGGAGTGCCAAGGGTTAAACTTAGAGAGGTGAGTTTCAGTCACATCACTGAGAGCTGTGGTAAGGGGGCTAGATTTTATATTGTGGATAATGGGAACCCTTGAGGTGTTTAAGAATGACATATTCAGATTCATGAATCAAAAAATTAAAAAGAGCACTATCAAGCATCCTTATAAGTGACTGCTCTTTCCCATGTTGGTCCCTCTTCTTTGAGGAGCCCTTTCTCATATTCTCATTTGGATGGTACATGGCCATCTGTTCTAAGATTTGTCATCTTAGTCCTTTGCTATCATAGGTGTTGATTGTTGAAAAATAGATTTCATTTCTTGAGTCCATTCTTTTATTATATTGCTATAATGATTTGTGCCAGGATAAAAATGTTTTGAAGTTGAGAAACTACACATAGATTCTCATTTCTAAGACCATTTTATTCTGTGACAGTGGGAATGTGTCTTGCCAGTAAAATTAAGTGGTTCATTATTTGTGTCAGTAAATGTGATCTCTTGGTTTGTCAAATACAGTGAGGACTATTTGTAAGGGGAAGGGTTTTAGAGTTTTCCATTATAGGAGGAAGATTCTAGATCTGAGTGAGTTTACTGTGACATGTGGGAATCCATAGCCCATTTTGGTTTTAGTATATTTTTAAACACACTAAATTCAGAAAACAATGTTAAAGACTATGTTTTTGCAGAAGACATAGCTTGCTTTATATTTAAAACATTGAATAGCAGAAATAAATGGGTACTTGTTGTAAATTAGCTTAGAATCACAAATTCCTAAGCTAATTTAGAACGTTTCTGATTTAGAGGAAAGTAAGCTTGTAATATATGGTTATATTCACTACCATTTTTTATCCTGACCACAGTTTGAATAGTTATGCAGGAATTTTTGCCAGCATTGTGAACAAATCAAGCCTTCAAAATACATCATGGGCAGTTAATATCCACTATTGTAAATAAGAGATCTATATTTTCCTAACACTCTTCATTAGTAATGGCAGTCAAATCCATAATCAGACCTCTCAGTGCCTCTAGAACTCATTTGATTGCACATTTAGTTCAACAAACATTCACCCAGCACCTACCCTGTGCAAGGCACCAAGACATATGCAAAGATCTTATGAGTCAGCCCTGGTTGTATTATTCTGACTGTATAGGTTTTAGTTGCTTAATATGTGAGCCCAGAGTCTTTCCTTATCAGGAAAAAAAAAAAAAAGCTCATTTTTTTTCTCATCCTCTTCCTTCCTTTTCTCCCCTACACCATCTTTTAACAAATTCTAGCATACTAAATTCTAATCCCATATCAGCAAATTGCAAATAATTTTAACACTGAGAAACCAGAAGTGACTAGAGGATAGGAACAGGGATGTGAGGAGAGATGAATGGTAGTCCAGTTCAGTGGCCAAGAACTCTGGGTTCTTGGGCCAGGTTCACACAGCCTCAGACTTGGGTTCAAATCCTCCCCTATGTGTTTGCTTCATCAGCACATATGCACATCCTCCCCTTATCACTCACTAGTTGTGTGACTTTGGATGAGGTTCTAAACCTCTAGAAACCTCCATCTCCTTAGCCATAATAAGATAAGGATATTACTAACATCCATCTCATAAAGTGGTTTTTAAGTGTTACATGAAATAATGCATATAAAACTTAGCACATGGTTATCACATGATCAATGCTGGTGATTGCTAAATATAGAAATGAATGTAGGAGATCTTTCTAGTAAAACTTGGGAAGAGGTAAAGAAAGTTGATGAAGCAACTCTTGCCTTCACACCACATTAATTTCTTTCCTAAGATGGTAAGAACTCAGTTGTGTTTCAGAAGGTCCTTTGGCCAGAATAACTTCTGGAAAGAGCCCATGACGTATAACATGTGTATTAGAAAAAGGGTTAAAAAATAAACTCCTTATTGTGCAAAACTAGGCCAGTGTATGGAATGCCTTTTGAACATCTACTCTTAAATCTTAAAATCCCTGAAATCACAGTATAAACTGAGATGATAGGAGTTAAAACTCTTAAGTCATGAAAATCAGAAAGGACCAGACACATTGAAACAATGTCACTTATAAGCATGCAAGCTATTTGTAATAAAGCCAATCTTATAATTGTAATAATTTATAATAGTAATCTTATAATCATAGTTTTGTAGCTTATATGGTCTAAATTTAAAATTGTAGTTTATATTTTTCTTATTGAAACTTAGAGTAAATGGTCTTCTGGAAAGCTCTGAGCGAGTGAGAAAATTAAAAAGGGAAATTATTTATACACTATTCAGTCATATTAATCTAAGATTTTAAATGGCATCAATAATTTATTTCATGTGCCTATTTTAGTAATGGTTTAAAAAAAGCCTATGAGAGCTTTCTTAGAGTTATTCATTAGCTCATGTTCCTTATAGATACATTTCTCAATAAGACCTCAATTTCCTTCTTTTACTACATTCTTTTGTGAAGGAAGCTTACAGAAATTAATTCTTGTCTGCTGTGGAAGAGGACACTATGCTTTCTATAGGAGCTCCTATTAAGTGTATTTGAGTACATTTCCCAAATAGGCATGTGTGGCCTCATCATGCATATACATGAATGCCCTGTGATCCCTTGAAAACCACACCTACATGCTCCTAATGGCTGCGGACATTAATAAACAGGAGATACAAAGAAGCTGTGTACCAAAAAAAAAAAAAAAAAAAGCATGCACTTCCACGTTTATTTCATCTACTTGAAATTGATCTTAGCATATCTATGACATACAGCTTGAACATGTCAACTATTCTGAACTTAATATCGTGCATAATATATTCACTCACAAGCATTATAGTTTTTAGCACTTATTTTCAGATCAAAGGCTAAACGTTTTAAGATGCATAAAAATGGTTCACCTTGTGTAGTAAGTCTTAGAAGTGATTGAAGACATGCCAATGAAATACTGGATGAGAGCACAAACAGCCTAGGAGAAACCAGAATTACAAAATGACATAGACAAAGGGCATTGAAGAAAGAGAAGATTGATTGAGAATGTGGGGGGGGGGGGGGGAGGAAAACAACCTAGGAATTATTAAACGGAAGCATCAGATTCCAGTAACCAAAAACTATAATCCAAGTTCATGTTGACAGCATTGCAAATATGTTATTATGCCTGTGACAAGGGTAAGTCTACATGTTAGGGCCCTGAGTTGAACACATAAACAAATACAGTATTTTATTCCTAGTTATAAAGATCTTCAAGAATGTTATGTTAGTTCTGATATATTTCCAAAAAACAATTACATTCCCCCAGGGCACTGGGTACAACGGGCGTGGTTCTGATGAGTAACTTGTCTTTGAAAACTGAGCCCTTCCTAAGTTATAGGAATAGACTGGAATGTGTTTCTCCACTCCTGCTTGCAGAAAACTCCAAGTTGTTTTCTTTGCGAATGCTAGGAATTTATCGTTTCAGCCAAGTGAAGAACCTACATTTTCAGGCAAGGGAATGAGTTTCAGGGAATTTCAGGCAGGAAATACCTGGCTGATTATCCCAAAACAGCGGTCCTCCAAGTCTGGTCAGAAGGCCAGCAGCAGCAGCCGCTGTAGCCTTATCTAAGAACCTGCTAGAAATACAGATCCTGGGGCTCCACCCTGAAGTCCTACTGAATCACAAACTCTGAGGGGTGGTGCCCAGCCAGAATCTTCTGAATCACTGTCCGGGGGCGGCACTCAGAACTCTGCAGGCCAGGTGTCAGATACGGAAAGACCACATGATCACAGATGAGTGGCATATTTAAAGCACTTTATGAAATGTGTGAAGACCTCAATCAAAGGCCTCCTCCTCTATGAAGCATTCCGTGATGCATTCATGAAAATGAGACTGTTATTTCCTGTATTCTCCTGCTCCTGAAATTTCCTTGGGTGGGGAGAGGCTTCGTTCCTTACTCATCAGGTTTTTTTCTCCAGTGTCCAGCATGCCACGCAGTAACTGATCCATTTAAATATTAAAATTAAATTGAACAAATGCCTAGGATAAATACATGTGCAACAATGTGTGAATTCCTGCTTAACAGTGGCATTCACACATGACGGTAGAGAGGGAAGAGAGTGCCGATGCATAAAAGGGAGACAGGGGTGACATTGGAGAGAGCTGGATGGGAGGAAGTGTCAGGGAAAGACTGGGGGTGTCACCTGTCTTTATCCTGAGTGTGGATTTTCCTTTAACTTGAGGTATATACTCAGTTATTAGTTATCTCATAGAACCATAGGAAGATTTTTTTCCAATGACATTTTCAAGATGAATTTTATTTAATTATACAGTGGTTTGCATTCCCTGCTGAGCACTGGACACTCTTGGAGCCGATGGAAGAGGCCTCCAAAAATGTCCTGCTTTAAAGGAATTTAGAGTCCAGGGCAGCTTCTCAAACCTCTGCACAACTGGCATTTGGGGCTGGATAGCTCTTTGCTGTGGCCACTGCCCTGTGCATTGAAGGATGGTCCCTGGGCTCTACCTAGTAAATGCCAATAGCACCACCTTCTTCCCAGCTCCCCCCCACCGCCACCCCCCCCCCACTAAATTGTGACAATGAAAAATGTCACCTGACACTGTCAAATGCCGGGGAGGGACAAAACCTACTCCGGCTGAAACCGCTGTGCTTATGAAAGAAACAGACAAAGTACAGAAGTTTCTCCTACACAGTGATAAGTGCTATGACACCCCAGGGCTGACAGATTGCCTGATAAGGGCACCTCATGGAGACTGGGGGATGGAGGGGTGGCATGAGGGGTGGGCGGAGAGAGAAATTAGGAGACTCTGGGCAGGAAAAGAAGCGGAGTGGCATCCTGAATACTGAGTAGCAGCCTGTGGGAGACATGAAAGAGAAGGGAGGAGGAGGAGGAAGAAAGGAGGGAGGAGTGATGGGGAATTACTTGTTCCGGGGCTGAGGCCAGGAATGAGAAAATGCAGTGGCCTGACCCAGCAGGTTACATTCAAGGACCCAGAAGCAGGTAAGTGGCGTGTCACCCAAGCGTAAAGTGTGAAGGGGGTCAGTGGGCTTTGCAGCCGCAAGGCCACTGAACACATTGTTCATAGTCCAAGGTCAGATTTCTATTATTCTCTAGGGTGAGGTTATCATCCATTTGTCTCTCGTCACTGCTGGGAGCCCATTAATGATTTGCCCCTGTACTTGGTGCCAACAGTTAATAGACTATAGCCTCTTGTATTTCTTCACCTGGCACTGAAATCAGCTAAGCTTTTGGAGAATCTCAGGTGTTTTCCTTCAGCTTTGGGGCAAGGACATTTAAAAAAGAAAAAAAAAATACACAATGCTTGAAAATAGGGAAGAAAGAGCTCTGACCATTTGTTCCTTTATTCCATTTCAAACTTTTCATAAAAGTAGAAAACAATTATAAGGATAAAAACTGTCATCCTTTTACTGGATTCTTTTGGCTGCCTGTGAGCTCTGGGAAAACAGGGTCAGTGTCTTCTTAAGGTTGAGCACGATGTCTGATGTATAGACCATGCTTGACCAATGTTTCTTGGGTAAATAGATTTACATTTATTATTAGCATCAACATTTCATCTTACTCCTTCAAGGCCACTGTAACAAAATACCATGGTCTGGGTGGTTCATAAATAATACAGATTTATTTTTCACAGTTCTGGAGACCAGCAAGTGCAAGATCAAGGTGCTATCCTGCTTTCTGGTTCACAGACAGCCATCTTTTTGCCATAACTTCACATGGTAGATGGGGCAAGGGATCTCAGGGGTCTCTTTTATAAGGGTACTAATCCTAGTCAGGAAGGCTCTGCCCTCAAGAACTAAGCCCCTTCCAAAGGCCCACCTCCTAACACCATCACATTCAGGATTGGGTTTCAGCATAAGAAGTCTGAGGGAACATTTCCAAAGAATACAATACATGGTCAGCTTCTATAGGATGTGATCTCATTGGATGACTACCGCCACCCAATGAGGTAAATAAGGAAATGTTTTTAACCCCATTACAAGTTGCATCTTACCTTTGACCCAGTATTAGCCATGACATACTCTCCTATTTTTATAGTGGAAGAAAACTGTTAACAGAAACATTCTGTATCTCGTAAAAGTACTTATTCTTTTGGTAGGTAGATAATGGAGATGGTGGGCAGTAGAGGTATGTAATTTTTACTCTTTAGGAGTCTATAAAAAGAATAAAGGTGGGGAGCTTCAAAGTCAAGCTTCTCGATTTCACAGATAAGGAAACCGAGGCCACATAGCTATTTAGTATAGAGCTGGGAATATAACCTCAGGACCTCTGTGCCTCTGGACATCTATGTTTGCGTGGATACCTGGGAATTTCCCAACTGGTGTGCGCACCTAAAAATTCCATATCTTTCTAAGTGGTAGACCTCACACATCTGTGCAGCTGAAGCTCTTGTATAACTTGTCTTTTCTAAATAGGTATGTTCCAGGAGAAGGCCATTATCAAGGTCATAAGAAACAGCACATTCAAACAAATACACATATGCCTCTTTTTTTCACACCATTATTGAACAATGCTATCCAGGTGTCCAAACAGAATAACCTGTCTGTTTTATTTTTCCCAGAAGAGGAAGCAATGGCCCAGAGAGTTTAAATATTGCATGGGATTGTGTTAGCCAAGTCAACATCTGTTTGCTTCTTAACAATGAGTCATCTCTATTCCCTATAAGTAGGGCAAGAGGGCAGCTGGAACTTTCCAGCTCACTCCTTGGTCACTGCATCCCGTTTCTGCTGTTTCTATCCTCCATGGCACAGCTTCACTGGCAAAAAAGTGAAACAGATACTACCCCAGGAGTAAATGTCTGCACTGAACCAGATGTCTTAGATTTGTGTTATGGTAAACTTAAACTTAGGGCAAAACGTAGGTCGATCTTTAGCAACAGTGTGAATAACTGAATCTCTTCCCCAAGTTTTATTGCTCAGTATCCCCCCCAGAAAGGAGCACCGAGCACACTCAGCCCGTCAGAGTCCATCGGCGGGTGTCATCAGTGAGCAGGCTCCGTGGATGGGTCATCACTGAAAGAAAGAAAAACACCTGAAAATGTTGTGCCTGAAAAAACAGACAGACAACCAAAAAAGCAAAAACAATCCTTAAAAGCAGAGAATAAAGAAATGTTGACACACAAAGTATCATTCACTCATCTTGTTTGTTCCTGACCCTTGAAAGCAAAGGGATCTCATGGAGACGGACTGTTGGAGTGTGTGTGTCTGACCCCCTGGAGGTGGCAACCCAGAGAATCAAAAGAAGGGATCTTGTTAAAGATGCACTAAGTTCCTAGTGCCCTAGCACAGCTGGGCACTCGCTGTAGCCCTTAAAATAACACACTCCTTTACATGGCTAAGACGTTTGCCTCCCATGTGTACAACTTGAATTATCCAATGGCCTGGCTCACGTCTCGTTGATACTCTCACTGTCTAGGACAACAGGCACAGAATAAATGTTCAACAGATACTACTTTAACTGAATGAAATCAAGGTTTTAGGATGCTGCTTAATATGAAAGCCTTGTTCTCCAAGGCTTCACGTGCCAAGGGGAAAAAAATCAAGAGCTGGAACAGTCACAGCGGGATTATTCCAGCATCCATTCATTTTATAATTGGCATTTGGACCCTGAGGGCTTTCATTCCCTCTCTGTTTCCTAAAAACAAAGTAAAGCAAGACAAAACAAAAACAAAAACCAAACTAAACAAAACTCCTATGACTTCAAAAAAGAGCCAAAAATAATGAGTAAGTGTCTGGTCTAGACCAGTAGATGTCCTTAACCTCTGTGGGCCCAGGCTACAAGTGTGGATGGAGGGAAGGAAGGAGGAGGCTCCCTTCTCTCCCCACTTCTGTCCTTGCCCCAGTGCCAGAGGCTTAGAGAACACATGTAGTCAGCCCAGCAGTCAAGTCCAAGGCCCATGCCCACCAAGCCTCTTGGCAAACACTCATTTTTAGAGTTGTGTGCACCACACAGGGTCATTCGCTGTGGAAGAACAGATGGGGGGAAGAGTTCCACCAGGCCCTGGAATTGGTCCGGTGTCATTTGGGCATGGAAGGCAGGGTCTTGGACCGCAGGAGCACGGTCTGGGTGGAGGCGGGGTTTGTGTATGGATGGGTATGGGATGCTGCTGGGCATGTTTCCTTGATCCCCAGGACGCCTTGCACTGTGAGGAGCATGGCTGGCAGAGGCTTCTCTAAAACTAAGGGCCCAGGGCAGGATTCCCAGTGGCTCAAATCTATGGGCAATTACTGCTGGAAAACCACCCCAAGAAGTTGTCTAAAATTCCAGTTCCTTGATTCCATTCCTAGGTATTCTGAGGTAGCCGCTTTGTTGGGGAGCCCAGGACTCGGCCTGTGCAATCAAGAGGTGGCTCGTCTGCCGTTTTCTGGTTTGGCTCTGCTTCTCTGGGGGATGTTTACCATCAGGAGAGAGGCCTCCTTCCTCGGTCCTCTTCCCCACACTGCCCTCCCTCGGGCCCTGAGTGACTCACTCACCTCCTGTCGCTCTCCTCTGTTTGTTGTGGTTGCCAACACCACCGTGGTGCTTTTTGCAGACATGTCTGCTGCCTCTGTGTGCGCCCAGGTTGGGGCCCCCCCGCCACCCCCCCCACTGCTGTTGTTTGTCCCGTCCCTCACTTGGCCTAGGGGACCTTCTTATCATTGGTGTTGTCCCCACAATCAGGCTGCCATGCCTGAAGGACAGCCCTCCATGCTCCGCATTCTGTGTTCTCCCTCTATAAGCTTCCACTAAGTGGCTGTGGCACCAGGGAGGGAACCCACCCCTCCACAGAGTTCCTGTTCTTGTTCTCTGATGCCCAGGTGGGGGCCCATGCTTTCTGGTATGCCCATCTTCTTAGGATCCATTTCCCCCAGAAGTTAGGGCAGCCCACCTCTCCTTCCAGAGTTTCTGAATCTGAGTACCCAAGACTTGGCTCCTAGCCCTAAAGCCCTTCTCTCTTTTTGCTTTTTTTTTTCAGGGAGTCCACATTACCTTCTACACTTCCTGGATTCCTGAAGTAGGTAGGCCTATAAACTGGGCTTCACTATGAACTTTGGCACATTTACATGGGAGATTTCTCACAGGCTTAGATAAATTATTGCAAAATCACTCCCTACTATTTTGGTGAACTTGTAAAAGACTGTTGAGAAGCATGAAGAGTGGACAAGGCCAAAAATTATGTAATTTGCAGAGGTTTACCAGATCAGTTTTAACATATTTTGGGGGTGTGTGTGTGTGAATATATACTCTATATATCTATCTATTATATATATATACATATATTTGCATTAATTTAGACTTCTGGCTTCATAAATTATAAAATAATTTGAGATATTTTTTCAAGTCTGTTCCTGGGTTGATTTTACTTTTTCATTCTGTTTGTCAGTTTGTTTGTTTATTTATTTATTTTAATTTTTTTTTTTTTCCTATGGCTTTCATTGCTTCTTGGAAAAAGTGACCCAGAAGAACCACTTGACAGAGAATCAAATGTTTGTCCTTTGAGTGGAAGATCCACTGGTCTGGGCATAAGAAAATTTAGAATATAAATACCAGATTAAACCAGTTTCCCCACCTAAAAGTGGAGAAGAGTTTCCAGGAGAAAGGAGAGAGGCAGGAGGGAGTCAAGACTTAGACTGTCTGATAGGGTTTTGCCCAGGTCTCAAGGATAGAGAGATGAGAGTCACTTTCCCACCCCTCCCCACCATAGGTTTGGGAGCAAAGGTCAGAGGGGTCAACAATAGAGGTTTGGGGAGAAGGCAGAACTTGAGAATTTGTACAGGATCACCAGGTAGTCGGGATAAAGATAATACTGTTGAGGTGTATCTGGACCGATGGGCGTGAGACAACCTCACAGTTTGTTCAAACCCCAGGGCAGCGTAAGAGCCACAGAATATTTCATGTGGGCGAGCACTGCATAGTCATGGAAGAAATCTGCCAGACCAGATGATCTTGCAGTAGACAATAAAGGATGCAGCATGGACAGTTGGTCCTGTGTGGAGGAAGAGTGGACCACCAGATGGGGATGGGGATGTGGAAGAGGAGGCAGCCAGGATACGTGACTGACCACACCTGATATGTCTTCCTTCATTTTTTTAAAAAAAATTTTAAATTTTTTTTAAATTTTTAAAGATTATTTATTTATTTATTTATTTGACACAGAGAGAGAGATCACAAGTAGGCAGAGAGACAGGCAGAGAGAGAGGGGGAAGCAGGCTCCCCGCTGAGCAGAGAGCCTGTTGTGGGGCTCGATCCCAGGACCCTGGGATCATGACCTGAGCTAAAGGCAGAGGCTTTAACCCACTGAGCCACCCAGGCACCCCATGTCTTCCTTCATTTTTAAGAATCACCTTACTGGGTGTATTTCAGGGGTACAGTGTGATAAGTGGTGTATTTTGTCAGTTCCAGAAGAACTCAGCTCTGGTCTCTTCAAATAACGCCTCTGTCCCATTATCTGTCCTTCTTCTGAGATCCCTGGTGAAATGCATATAAGATCTTCCTGATGTATTCTCTATGCTTCTTACTTCCTCTCTTGTAGTTTTCATCCTTATATCTTTGTGGTTCATTCTGGATTAAATTACTCATTCTTTTATCAGCTATGCCTACTATATGTTAAGTCTGTTGATTTACTTCCTTTTTTGTCTTTTAAGAGAGAGAAAGCACGTGCATGAGTTGGGGAGGGGGGGTCATGGGGACGGACAGAGAGAGGGAGAGAGAATCTTAAGCAGTTTCCATGTCCAGCGTGGAACCTGACCCAGGACTTGATCTCATGACCCTGAAACCATCACCTGAGCCCAAGTCCAATACTTAAGCCACCCAGGTGCCCCTTTGATTGACTTCTTGGTTTCAAGTATCAAAATTTTCGTTTCTAAGATATTGAACTTGCCACTTGTTTCCTATTTTCTGCCAGAATGTTAAAGTTTGACTTTATCTCCTTGAATACAGCCAACACAGTTGTTCATATTCTTTTTTAAAATTCCAATATCTGGGGCACCTGGGTGGCTCAGTTGGTTAAGCGACTACCTTCACCTCAGGTCATGATCCAGGATCAAGTCCAGCATCAGGCTCCCCCTACTCGGCAGGGAGTCTGCTTCCTCTGACCCTTCCCCCTCTCATGCTCTCTCTCAAATAAATAATAAAATCTTAAAAAATAATAAGTGAAATAAAATTCCAATATCTGGAGCCTCTGCGGCCTATTTTGGTTGTCTGTGGATTATAATCACAGCGTCTAGTTTCTGTCCATGCCCAGATACTTTTGATTGCATGCAACACATGTTTTTTGGCAAATAATTTTTCTTTCTTTCTTTCTTTAAAGATTTTATTTATTTATTTGACAGAGAGAGACACAGTGAGAGAGGGAACACCAGCAGGGGTAGTGGGAGAGGGAGAAGCAGGCTTCCTGCTGAGCAGGGAGCCCAGTGCAGAGCTCAATCCCAGGACCCTGAGATCATGACCTGAGCCGAAGGCAGACTCTTAACGACTGAGCCACCCAGGCGCCCCAGCAAATAATTTTTCAAACACAGAATGCACAAATAATATGAAGCCTAGAATGATGTTTTGTCCACCAAAGATAATATATAATTTCTTTAGCCAAGTGCTTGGGGACACTAAGACTTCAGAACAAACTTCATCCAAGTTCCAGATTTGATATGTTCCAGGCCACTCAGCGTATCTGTAGTTCCTAAAAGGAATAGTTTATTTCTGGCTTATCCTTACTTATAGGGCACAGCTCTTGGAGCTACCAGTCCATAGTGAGGGATAATTTATGGAATTCCTATCTTGTCTGGCTCTGGACACTGTTTTTTTTTCTTCCCAGCTCTGTAAAGGCATCAAGAGTATGGCTCAGTTTCTTGGGCACATTTCTTCCAGTTGGCAAATAACTCCAACCCCAAAATGGCTATAATATCCAAGCTTACCTTTTTGGATTCCCATCTCTTCTATATCTGGGATTGGTAAATCATCATCATCCTGTTGGCCCTGTGATGCTTTCAAGATTTTTTGTCTCTGAAAATTTCATCCAGCTTTCTTAGTCATCATTTGTGAGAGGATTGGTTCACATTCCTTAGTCTTCCAACAGAAGCAGAAGTTTTTATTAAAAATGCTTTACCAGACTGAAAGCCAAGTCATCTTGAGGCTATGGCCATGACTGTGAAAAAAAAAAAAAAAATGGTGAGGTGGGATGAGACAGACTCTCGGGAGCCATGGTGATCTGGGGCCGTAGACTATGGCGAGACTTCAAAAAGAGAACTGTACTGTATTTTAATTTCCTTGGACAGATTCAAATGAATCTTCAGAAAGACAAAATGCAAATGTTGTCTTGGTAGAGCTTGCTGATGAGACTGAGTTTTTTAGCGTCTGAGGAATACCTAAGAAGGAAAAAAGGAAAGCCAGCTATTTTTAATGACCTCGTGGCTCTGAATTTCTAATGGGAGTCAGCCTACCCGTCTGGGCTTGGGCTCCTTGGCAGAGAGGATTCTGTTATTGTGACAAACTGGTTCATCCCTTAACTTGCCTTCACGTGGTAGTGGGGGTGACGGTGAGGAGGGAGGGGCTACTGTGCTCTGTAGGAGGAAGCTACGTTCTATAGGGAGGCCTATTTTGTCCCTCACCTTGGAGGGGAGAAGCTTATGGAACAGCTGCTAGGACTAGCTATGTTTCCCCTTCTTGCTTTGCCCATCAGAATCTGAGCATTTTTGCCATGAAGCACACCCACGAAGGGAACCCCCACAGTTCATGATATGTGTGACTTGAGATAGGCTTGAGAGATCTTGAGGAACCCACGAGAGAGCCCTCATTCTGCAAGAAACTTTGGGCAGCCAGACGATTTACTTTCCTCCAGACCAACAACTGGGAGGTACGTTGGAAGAGGAAGAGGGCATGACGTGGCATTCGCCCAGCGTGAGTAGCTGCTTTAAGGAAAGACCGCTGCTGCCCTTCTTTCACCCTGGACACACTCTACCAGAGATGTCTCTCTCAGTGACCACCAGCTGTGGCTCGGTGTGCTTGGGCCCCCTGATGAGGCTGGGGAGACACCAGCCACACAGCCTTGTGCTGCTTGTCATATGACAGTCCTGAAGAGGCGAACATGGGAAGTAGCTTATGAAAACCATGAGAATTTATGTGTGGTAAGGGTACAGGACCCTCGCAAAATCTAAGACAGAGAAACAGCGAGCCTCCGGAACAAATTAGACCAGAGACTTGATCACTTCACCTCCATGTGTCTAATTTCAGAGTTGTCCCCTGCCCCGCCTGCCATGAACTAGTTTTTTCTATATTTCCATGCAAATGGAAAAAGGAACCATTGCTGCAAGTTACTGATGTTAGATTTCCACTCTGCTTACCTAGAAAGAGAAACCTGTCTCTTTCTCTTCCAATTCCAAATTCTAGAGTCGGATGCCTTCCCCTCATCCAGTAGACTGTGGTCATGGGGAGGGCCATGAAACAGAAATAGGACATCAGGATCCATCCCTTTAATCATCTGGATGGACAGCATTTCCCCAGGAAAGGTAGCAGGGATTTGGAGGATAGTGTTGAACAGACATTATAAAAGGGTCCCACCAAAAAAAGCTCTTTGATATGATCCAGCTTGTTATATTTGTGAACATTCTGGAAAAATTCTTCGCTCATACAACTTGACAACTGGTAAACAATTCATTAAAAGATTGTATCTACAGGGGCACCTGGGTGGCTCAGTGGGTTAAGCCACTGCCTTCAGCTCAGGTCATGATCTCAGGGTCCTGGGATCGAGCCCTGCATTGGGCTCTCTGCTCAGCAGGGAGCCTGCTTCCTCCTCTCTCTCTGCCTGCCTCTCTGCCTACTTGTGATCTCTGTCAAATAAATAAATAAAATCTTTTAAAAAAAAAAAGATTGTGGGACGCCTGGGTGGCTCATTTGGTTAAGTGGCTGCCTTCAGCTCAGGTCATGATCTCAGCGTCCTGGGATCAAGTCCCACATTGGGCTCCTTGCTCGGCAGGGAGCCTGCTTCTCTCTCTGCCTTTGCCTGCCACTCTGTCTACCTGTGCTCGCTCGCTCTCTCTCTGACCAAAAAAAAAAAAAGATTGTATCTACAAAACAATTATGATCGATTGGATAATAACTAACTGATGTCAATTACAGAATTTCTTAAATTTGTGTTTAGTATCTGAGTCTGTATATTATTTTGGAGTATATAGAAAAAAAATCCCAGCTATTCTCAAGAGCATCACCAGAAAAATGTGTATGGAAACATTAATGGAATCATATCTATTTAGTTCCTGGGAGGACATCCAATCTAATTTCCTGTTTTACTGATGAAGGAACTGAGAATTTGAGTGACAGGATTGTAAAGATATTTTTAAAGCTACTTTTCGGGGCAGGGAAGGGGGGGTCACCTGGGTGGCTCGGTAAGCATCTGACTTTTAATTTCAGGGTGGTAAGTTCAAGCCCCACGTTAGGCTCTACTCTGGGCATAAATGAATGAATGAACGAATAAATAAATAAATAAATAAATAAATAAATAAAGTTACTTTTAGGTTTTCATCCTAAGTGCTTAAAAAATATCTTTGAGGGACACCTGGGTGGCTCAGTTGGTTAAGCGGCTGCCTTCGGCTCAGGTCATGATCCCAGTGTTCTGGGATCGAGTCCCACATCGGCTCCTTGCTCGGCAGGAAGCCTGCTTCTCCCTCTGCCTCTGCCTGCCACTCTGTCTTCCTGTGCTCGCTCTCTCTCTCTCTCTGACAAATAAATAAGTGAAAATCTTAAAAAAAAAAATCTTTGAAAGTAGTGGTTAAGAAATTAAAAAAAAAAGACAAAAAACAAATAATGGAGCAGATAGCCTGTTAAAAAGAATTTGGGTATTTAAAGACTTGGTGAAAGAAGATTATTTAATTTTTTTAAATACCAGAGTAGAAATGGTTTATTTTCAGCAACAGTACTCTTGCTTCAGGTATGTATCTATTATCTGTTAGCCTGATCCTTGAAAATTGTCCCCAATTCTTAGACAAAGGGAGTTGATTCATGGGTCTCTTAGAAAGAAAAACTAGTTGGGTGTGTTACAGCCCACATGAATCATGTGGGATACTGCTTAAAGCTATATTTATCATGGATGAAAGAATGTTTTTAAGGGAAACTATGAGTCTACCTAAAATTACACGGTTCACCTCTGTTCACAGGGACTCATTTTTCCAGGATGTTGTTGAATGTGCAAAAGTACATTCTAAACTGTTAGCATGGCAGGAAGACGCTCTCCCGGGGCTGCTACAAGTCATCCCTAGAAGCTGGGAAGCTCATATTTGTTACCTTTTGTTTTAACTGCCTTCTCGAAATCTCTCATACCAGATAACGTGTCTTGCCTCAGTGGCATTTAAACTTTTCCCCTTGTCACCTTTCGTTTTTCCCCTCTAATCTGACCTCTAAACCACAGTCACATGAGGGTCCTTGCTCTGCCAGTTGTGTCCTCTTCCTGCCTCCTCAAGAAGCTTCGGAGGCTCCCTACGACCTCCAGGATTGAGTTCTAGCCACCCGTCCTGAACTTCAGTATTCTACACCCTGACACATGTAGTTGGCTGTGTTTCTTCATACTTTTTAATATTTGTTCTTTGCCTCAGGAGGGAGAAAAGATGAGGTTCAGAGTGTGCTCGAAGCATTTCATGCTCGATCTCCACTCTAAAGTTTTACTCCGTTCATTGTCCATCCGGGGGCTGTCGTGACTCTTCCTGAAGATGCAGGGAGAAAGGTCGCTGCGTGAGTACTGAAATCAGGGGACAGCCAGACCAGTTTTCTGCCAGGACTCTACCTCAAGGGAGGCTTATCATTGGCTGTGCTTGGCCTACACGCTACAACTTTTTTTTCTTTTTCTTCTTTTAAGCCCACCCTCTCCCTAAGCCAGGAGCTATTTCTTTCCAGACCTGTTCTTCACATTCATTCCCTTTCTGCCTGTTTGGAGGCTGGCCCTCCAGCCTGCTTCTGTCCTTGCCATCTGACACTGTCTCTGCTGTGCCTCGTCGCTTTTTCCAGACTTCGTGTTGGTCATCTCGGTGCCCCTCCCTCAGAGTGTCACAAACCACTAGCACTCATGCGAGAAGCCACATGCTGTGGTGAGTAAGAGAGCGAGCTCTGTAACAGAATCTTCTGGGTTTGCAGCCCAGCACTCCACTGTGCTGGTTGTGTGACTGAGGCAAGTCACATAAGCACTCCATGCCTTATTGTTTTCATCTGTAAAATGGAGCTAGCATACCATGTCCTCATGAGGCTTACTTGAATTACTACAAGTACACTGATCAGTTGTTCTTCTCAGGTAAGCTGTTCTACCTCAGAGAAGTTCAGTTTCCAGAACCACTGCTCTTCATGAAAACTTCTTACTCCTTTTTGGGCTTGGCCAGGCCCTGAGCTGGATTGGATTGTCTCAGTTAAAGTTTGCATCTGCCCTCCTTTTCTTCTTCTTCTTTTCTTTTCTTTCTTTCTTTTTTTTTTTTAAGATTTTATTTATTTATTTGACAGAGATCACAAGTAGGCAGAAAGGCAGAGAGAGAGAGAGAGAGAGAGAGAGAGCGGAGGAAGCAGGCTCCCTGCTAAGCAGAGAGCCCGATGCGGGGCTCGATCCCAGGACTCTGGGATCATGACCTGAGCTGAAGGCAGAGGCTTTAACCCACTGAGCCACCCAGGCACCCCATCTTTCTTTTTTTTTAAAAGATGTATTTATTTGAGAGAGAGAGAGGATGGGGGATGGGTGAGGGACAGAGGGAGAGAGAATCTTAAGCAGGCTCTGAGCTGAGTGGGGAGCCTGACATGGGGCCCAGTCTCATGACCCCGAGATCCTGACCTGAGCCGAAACCACGAGTCAGACACTCAACCGATGGCACCACCAAGGCACCTCCCTCCTTTTCTTCTCTTAAAACAAAACTGTTCTTTGATTTCCACAGATCATGAGAACCCCATAATCTTTCATGTCTCTCACTCACTTGAAAGGCCTTTTCTGAAATACCATCGTCTTCTTTGGGTTAACCACCTATGTTGAGGTCAAATCTTGTACTGACCAGCACGGTCCCTTAACCAATTCTTAATCTTTCCAACCACACTGAAATTATTGAGGGATTAATAATCATCCTTTTGATTCATTCATAGCCTTCAGAACATTAGATATGGAACCAGTATTTGAATTATGAATTAGTATTAGAATACAACACTCTTCTTCAAGAGCCTAGAAGCCTCCCAGAATGGCTTCAGGGGTATAGACTTGAGAGGAAGAGACCTGATAGGTGAACATGTCCTGATAGCCAACGTTCTTTGTGCATTTAGGATGATTGTCTGGCTCACCGGAAATATCTGAAGGCAGGAAGAACCATCGTTGTCCACGAGGGTGGGGACAAGGGAGGTGGGGGGGGGGCAGCCTCACACTGCCCCCTCTAAGAATCGAGCTCACAGGCCTCAGCAGGAGATGTGACCTAATAGCTGACTGAAGATATAGAGGAAAAGGGATTATGAAAAACAAAAACAAAAACAAAAAACAAAAAACTGGTTAAAATATTTGTAGTGTGAGAACGAAGGAATCTGACCTGAAGATGACTTCATGGGCTCTGACTTGATGGACGGGTTATCTTTCCCCTTTAAGCCTTAGCCAGGTAACATGTGAGCTGAAAGCATGGGCTGGATCTTGTCTTCATTTTCTCTGTATGACTATATATAGATATATTTTAATGAGGGCTTCTCTTTGTATTTTATTTTCATTTTGATACTTGTGCTCGTGAAGTTGCCTTTGAGCCCTGAGACAATGAATTTCCTCACTAAACCAATGTCCGTCCGAACACCCTCCCCCCACCCCTCACCCAGCTCCAATCTCCCCAATGACACATTGGTGTCATGGTGGACTCATTGTTTAAGCCAAAAGTCTGGGACTTCTTGATTCTTTCTCTGGCTCACTCCTCCCATCCTCTCAGTGAGCAAATCCTATCAGTTTTGCCACAAATAGAGATCCTAAAACTATCTGCCAGATCTCAGACCTATCCACTCTTCTCATCTCCTCTCTTTTACCATTGTCTGAATGCAAGCCACAGCAACTGTTCCTTCAGGTCACCCAGGTAACCTTCTTTCACTCTTGCTCTCCTTTAGCTTGTTTTCAGCACCGCAGCCTGAGTTTTCTTGTAAAACCATAAATTTGATCACACCCCTCTTCTGCTTAAGAAACTTCAGTATTTTCCTTTTGTGCTTAACATGAAATTTAATTCATTGCAGTAGCCTAGAGGGTGACAGGATCTGGCCCCTGCTTGCTTCTCTAAGCGCAAACCAAGACTCTGTTTTGCACACGTCCTCCAGCTACATTTGCCTCCTTTTAATTTCTGAAACAATCCTTGTTCTTTCATGATTCAGGGTCTTTGCCCTTGCTGTTCCCCTTTCATAGAATGCCTTGGCCCTGGGTTTTGAATGGTAGGCTCTTCCTCATTGATCAGAGTTAGTACTTTGTGATGACATTAATGTGTATTTTTTTAAAAAGGAAAAAAAAAGACCCTTACAGCTATATGTTTATCTGTCACAATAATGTGTCATAATATTACAATTTCTGTTTTAAAAACTTTATTTGGCAAATTTGTCAGTTACTTCCTTAAAACTGACCTTTCAATATTCAGGTTTAATAGAATTACCAGATTTGTCAACCTGTCTCCACTCACAGTGAATCAAAGAATAATTTTTATTGAGTTTAATTTTATAAAGTCCCTTTTACATTAAGCAACAGATATAAAAATAATTCAGAAAATCTTAAACAAGTGGATACATTTGGAAGAATCATGAAAATCCTACTGCACAGTAATTTCCAGAAATTATAAAATTAGCTGTATTCTTGCTTTTTTAAAGTGGCTTTCAAGTTTTCAAATTTTTCTTCACTCAAAAAAATACTTCACTATAGTATTTTTTTTTAAAGATTTTATTTATTTATTTGACAGACAGAGATTACAAGTAGGCAAGAGAGGCAGGCAGGGAGAGAGAGGAGGAAGCAGGCTCTCCGCGGAGCAGAGAGCCCGATGTGGGGCTCGATCCCAGGACCCTGGGATCATGACCTGAGCTGAAGGCAGAGGCTTTAACCCACTGAGCCACCCAGGCGCCCCTTCACTATAGTATCTTCACTAGAAAATTTATCATGAATTTGTTGTATTTGGTAGAAAACTTCTAAAGACCTCTGCTGCAAAAGGCCAGACAAAAATCACGAAATGGCAGGAAACATTGACAATATTTGATCCATTGCTTTAGAATGAGTATCCAATTCTTGGTAAAAAATGATTGCGGCACTCAAACATTGTCCTTTTGGTTTTGTTGTTGCTGCTGGTCTTTTTCAAAATTTGATTTTTTTTCCTATGTAAACGTCCGTTTTCTTACATTTGTTATATATTTATCGGTCATCTCCACACTTGGCGTATGCTGCTATTCAAGGAAAAAATTTAAATGCCTGGTGTTTCACACACATTGTTCAAAGCCACGTCTGTCTCTTTGCAAATCTGTTTGTCTGATTAACCTCATCAAAAGCTTCACTCCAGATAAAAAGTTAATTCAGAAAAGAAAAATAGCCTCAGCTGGGAGCAAAATCTTGACTGATCTTCTTGTGTCCACATTTTCTTTCGGATCTTAGAGGACTTCAAAGGTTCGGATTAACTTTTCAAAATTTGCCTTTACTCTGTGTACAGCTTCAAATGAATACTCCACTGTGTCCAGAAAAGCCTTTTCACTGTTATACCTACACTCTGCAGCATTTCCCATCAATGAATCTTTTCAAAATGTTGAAAAGAAGGAATACATTTTTTTTCTGTTTCCCCAAAATATCACACATGAAGAAAAACTTCCAAAATAGTGAACTCTTCAAAGGTTTGGAGGATGATTTGCACAAGGTACAGATAAGGATTTGGATTAATCTCTTGATTTATTTTTTTTTTATTATTTTTTTACCCAAACACTGCCGTGGGTAACAGCTGTCATTACAGCCTATCTATGTCCTTGACCATGAGAGAGGTTTATGTCTGGTCCTTCTCTACCCAGTTGTGTTGTGACTTTCATGTGCGTTCAACAGGAGTTCTTCCAGAAATGGGAAAGAAACTCAAGAAGAAGTCTCTTCTCTCCAATTTGCTAGCCTCGATATGGACATCACTGAGTCCTTCACATTTGATCATGGTGTGGCATATGGCGAAGAGGAAATGATATCATTTACTCTTCTTTACTACCATTTGGAAAGAACCAAAGACTGGAAGCCTGAACAGAGACAAAAGTTAACCTGGATTATTCCACACCCCGTTGAACCTAATGTAGAAACAGATATAGGTCGCTGAGTGTGTCCATCAATTCAGGTTGCTGTAACCAGATACTATTGACTGGGTGGTTTAAACAATAACCATTAATTCTCACAGTCTGGAGGCTGGGAAGTCCAAGATCAAGGTGAGGACAGATCTGAAAGCTGAGGAGAGCACATTTGCTACTATGTATATGGTCATCTTTTTGTGGCATTCCCATATGCTAAAGAATAGAGAGTGCAGGACAGGTCATCTCTCTTGTGTCTTTTCTTATAAGAACAAAAATCCCATTGTGAGGGTCCCACCCTCATGCCTACTTATCTCCCCAAGAGACACCACATTGGGGATTTAGGCATCAACATATGGATTTGTGTGTGGGAGTGGGGGGAACACAAACATTCAGACCACAGCGCTGAGTCTTTGTGCATTGGGAGCTGATTGATTAACTTCCATGTAGAAAACAGTGTGTCTTAAAGGAAAGGTAATAAAAATGTGCTAATTTGTAGTTAACGTGAGTGTATATTATCAAAACTCAAAACTCAATAGTAACTGTAGCAATTGTTTAGGACTCAGATCAACAAAAGATTTTTTTTTCTAGGAGAGGTGTTTTATTAGTGACACTGTTTAGACTTGCCAGTGTATGATGATGACAAAAAGCAGGCTGATTTTAATCAGTTTTATTGCTGCTCCTGAACTTCCTAAATACAGTTTCCCAACTGTGGGTACCTACACCAAGAAGACTGGTCTTCCCTGGTTTGAATATGCATGCCCCCTCCATTTCATCTTCAACTCCAAATACTCTTTATCTCCTATAGAACATTTGTAATATTTTGCAATTATATATTTATTTGTTTGTTTATGTGAGGTGTCTGTCTCCTCCACTAGATTGTAGTTCCTATTCCTCATGAAGAAAGAAACTATATCCCTCTGTTCACCTTTGTATTTAGTGCCTTCCACAGTCCCTGGAACATTGTGGGCAGGCAGTAATATCTGTGGAATAAATGAATGAAGGGAGATTTTACAATAGTTCATAAGGAACAAGAGATCCCCAGGGACTAGTGTTTCAAAGAAGCAGTGTATTCACAAACATGTCCTTTGGGTTTTATTACTCATCAGAAGTGCATTGAGAGGTCTGTATTGCACACTTGTATATCCCTATCAAAAGGGATCATCAGAAACCGTATTTCATTAAGGAATTTAATTGTGTGGGCTCTTCTTTAGTAAGTCAGAATCTCAGCTTGAATTCACTGAGGGATGCAGAACATTTAGGCCCCATATCCAGACACAGAGGTGAAGCAAGGTCTTTTGTAG
Source organism: Mellivora capensis (assembly GCA_004024625.1). Classification (NCBI taxonomy): domain Eukaryota; kingdom Metazoa; phylum Chordata; class Mammalia; order Carnivora; family Mustelidae; genus Mellivora; species Mellivora capensis. The sequence goes on from PISX010010745.1 coordinate 49,873, forward strand.
CTTGTCGATTTGAAATGAAAGCTGTTCCAGTTTGAGAAAGCGGATAGAGAGTGAAAAATGGGAAACGTGTAGGCAGAATAATGGCCTTCCTAAAATGTCAGCTTCTGAATCCCTGGAAACAATGAATATGTTGGGTTGAATGGTAAAAGAACTTTGCAGATGTAACTAAATTAAGGATTCTGAGATGGGATGGGGAGATTATCCTGGATTATCTGGCCGGTCTTCATGTAAATACAAGGACCCTGATAAAGGAAAGAGGGAGGCAGGGAAGTCAGAGAAGAAGCAGTGATAGAAACTGAGGTTAGAATCAAATGTAAAGACACAGAGAGATTTAAAGATGCTACTTTGCTTCTGGCTTGGAATATAGGGGAAGGGGCCCTGAGTTTAGGAATGCAGCAAAGGGCCTCTAAAATTTGGAGGGAGACTACAGAAAGAATGCAGTCCTGTTGACATCTTATTGTAGCCCAGTGACATTGACTCAGGGCTTCTGACTTTTAGAACAGTAAGATAACAAATCTGTGTTATTTAAGCCACTTAATTTGTGGTAGTTTGTTACCGTAATGGAAAAGAGTACAACGGGCCTTGAAACCACTCCGCACAAGTTCTCCTGTGGCTGCTGTGTGCCTTAAGATGTGGCTTGTTGTCTGTTATCTGCAGTGAAAGAGTTGAAGAGGGTGTGGGGTGGGGAGGGGAGATGCTCTGAACTTGGGCCTGGCAAGCGCACTGTGAGAGTTAACTCTGAATTACTTGCTATTTGGTGAAATCAACCAACTAACCACCTATGTTGTTTGTACCAAGGTATAACAGCAATTAGATTTTGGTACATTGTGATTATTTCTGTTCTGATATATATGGTTGTTCTTTTTATCATATTAAAAAAAAAGGGGTAGTGTCAGCAAATCTCAATGCTCTTCTTTTTATATGTGATACAGATTTATTTTAAAATTTAAGTATTAAAAAATAAAATAAAATGTAAGTATTAAATATATGTGTAGATATGCATACACACATACATACATACATAATTCTTAACATTGCATAGAATGTGCCTTTTAGGGTTCAGTTCTTCGTGTTTTAAAATGTAAGTTTAGTGTTCCAGGATATAAAGCATATCCACATATTAGTTGCCATGTTATCAGGTTTTTTTGTTTGTTTGTTTGTTTGTTTGTTTGTTTGTTTTTTGGGTGCTTCAACCACCCCAGGATGAAGAAAACTGAATGTAAAGTTAAACATTTCACTTAACTTCGACTATTATGAAAGAAATCCATTTATTTATGTAATAGCCCAGCTATGGATTCTCTAGTCTTCTCTACTGCTACATTTTAGAAGGATGAGAAAAAAAAAAAAGAATAAAATGAAGCATGAAATAGAAGAGAAAGTAGAATCCACACCACAATAGCGTGTTCATATTTTATCAGAGCCTGCCTTTACTTCTGCTGATACATTTTTCCCCCAGCTTGACATTTTAAAGGCTTATTTTAAATTTATCTCTTCTATATTAACAGGTAGAAGTAGCTGATTCGACGTATAGCAACTACTCTGGTTACTTTCATCTAGATTTTCTTTTATAGGTAATTGGGTTTCTGCAGCCCTAGACACATAATGATTGGAGATCATGGTACCAATTCTCATGTGGAGCCATCTCAATATATCCTTCTTATGTCGTGTGTGTGTATGTGCGTCTATGTGTGTGTGTGTGTGCGTATCTGTGTGTCTGTGTGTGTCTAAGCACTGCTTTAACCCTATAGCTATGTAGAAACGAATTCTGTTTTTGAGCTAACGGAGCTTAACTTTTACAAATAGAAGTCCTTTAAAAATATTATTTACAGGGACGCCTGGGTGGCTCAGTTGGTTGAGCGGCTGCCTTCAGCTCAGGTCATGATCCCATCGTCCTGGGATCGAGTCCCACATCGGGCTCCTTGCTCGGCAGGGAGCCTGCTTCTCCCTCTGCCTCTGCCTGCCACTCTGTCTGCCTGTGCTCGCTCACTCGCTCTCTCTCCGACAAATAAATAAATAAAAAATAAAAAATAAATATTATTTACAATTGCTCTGTATTCTCAAAAAGGGTAGAAAAGACCCAACTTAATATTTCTTCACAGTCCACAGCACACACACTCTTGCCTTTTAATTCCTCAAGGTCTTGATATTTTATAAGCACTAGTTTCTATTCTCCCGTCTTCCTCTTTTTTTTTTTTTCCTCGCAAGGACTTGACTAGCATCATTATACTGGGTGTTGTCTTTTGGTCTTCAGTTTTTCTTAGCTACGCTCACTTACTGCTCATTCAGTTGCTGAATAATTAAGGGCGGCTCTTTCCAGCCAAAAATACTTTTCAAGTCAACATTTTTTTTCCCCTTAAATTTTGCCCCACACTACTTATTTCTGCATCCAGTGCTGTTCCAGCTTGTGGAGCATTCCAGACAGCTGGTATCCAAGTTAGCCAAGGCTTTGAAATGTTGACCATGCTGACCTGAATTCTTTCCAAATGCCTATTTGCATACCTTCAATGAGAGTGCTTATTTCTCACTAAAAGACCAAAATCTAGAAATATTAGGACAAAATGATATGCTTTTTTCTTGGTGAGATCTTCATCTTAGCATTTTTACCACCCCCCCCCCCTTCTTCCTTCCTGGTTTGCAGCCTGACCTTTAGAAGGTAAAGGACAATAACAGAATAAGGGCACGTGAATAACAGGCCCCATCACAGAACCATCTCTGGAGTGAAAGTAGGGGAAGCTGGCATTAGGCAGGCACTGACTACCTACAAGCCTGAAGGACTCTGGTGTGTGATTTTAGGGGTTTTACTTCCTCATCTATAAAATAAAGGGGCTAGAGCAGGTGATTAATAAGGGGCTTCCTTGCTCTCTGATGTTCTCTGTTCTATGACAACAGTTGAAGTCTGCCAAGAGTGAAGGAGGTAGAAATTCCTGAAATTTACTCTGCTTCTTTATTTCTAAACATTCTTGAATTCTGACTTGGAATCTCTTGGGTGCCTTAAGCAACTAGATTTCCCTTGACTTATGAGAAATGCACAAAAGTTGACCTTTCTTAATATAATTATTAGTAAAAAGCATATAAAGGACACATTGGAAAGACAGAAAATCAATAGCTTCTTTTTCCCATGTAGGAATGTTTCCTATTAAGATTAACATGTTCTACTGACAATAGCTCATTTGTTGGTACAACATCCGGGTGAGGTAGATGGTAATAGTAATCCCATGCAAATAAGTGAAGTTCACTAAGTAACTCTGTTTCCTGGGGTTCTTTTGGCTTTGGGCCTAACTACTAGATGATGTTACTCAGGTAAATGAATGCATGACTAAGGTTAAAAAAAAAAAAGGAAGCAGAACTCTTTGTGACATCTTGTGTCACTGGGAAATTTTATGAAGTCTAAGTGACTCACTTAGTGTCAGATAGGCCGTGGGTTATTAAATCAAAGTCACCAAGTGAACACTTCAGGGCTTTGGGTATGACTGCTGTATTAGGTAGCACAATGAAAATGGGGCAGGAAGTGAAGGGTGAATTTGAATGGGAAGGGTGATGGTGATTAGAAAAGGATGCCAAGGATCTTAAATTCTGCTTGCAGAATACATCTGTTGATGTATCACTCATTCATTTATTCAAAAATATTTATTGAGCACCTAAGGACTGTCTGCTGTGTGGGTATTGGGAGTAAGGATCCAGTAGTGAAGAAAACAGACACACTGTTGTGGGGAATAGGGAAAAGAAAGGTGGTAATAAATAGGATTCTTCAGATGCAGCTATAACAATAAATACTAGGAAGGTCGTGAAACTGATTATGTCCCAGAGTGACCAAGCTCCAGGCAGGGGTAAGTACATTAATAAGAGGGAACCTTCTCTGAAGAATTGACCTTGGAGATGAGGCGTCAGTGGTAAGAAGGAGGCAGTCACAGGAACATGGGGGAAGCATTCCAGGCAGAAGAAAGGGCAAGTGCAGAGACCCTGAGGTGGGCAGAGTTTGGAATGTCTGAGAACAACCACAAGGCCAGTGTCCTTAGAGCAGAGGGGGTGGGGAGTTGGCAGGATATAAAGCCTTGTGAGCCAGGGCAAGGAATTTGTGTTTTTTAAAATGTAACAGAAAGCCATGGGAGGATTCTAAGCAGAGCAGTGGCATAGTCTGATTTACATTAATAATAATAATAATAATAATAAGAGCTCTGTGAAGGATGGATTATGGATTATAGCAGAACAAGGGTAAAAACAAGAAGGCGATTCCCTCCATCCAGAGGAGAGATGATGGGGGTTTGAATTTGGCTGGAAGCAGGGACTTTCCAGGAGAGATTAATGGGTCCGAACAAAGAGGGAAGACAATGTACCCTAAGTCACTGGATCATTGCCCTATAGAGATAGAAAACTAACGAGGGGGACACCTGGGTGGCTCAGTTGGTTAAGCGGCTGCCTTCAGCTCAGGTCATGATCCCAGCATCCTGGGATCAAGTCCCACATCGGGCTCCTTGCTCGGCAGGGAGCCTGCTTCTCCCTCTGCCTCTGCCTGCCACTCTGTCTGCCTGTGCTTACTCGCTCTCTCTCTGACAAATAAATAAATAAAATCTTTAAAAAAAAAAAAAAGAAAAGAAAAGAAAACTAACGAGGAACAGAAAAGAAAACAAAAACAAAAACGGAGGCTACCAGACTCTGAAACACAAGAACTTTGGGGAATTTCTTGCATGCCCATGAGCAGAAGAACTGTAAATTAAAAAGAAAGCTAGATTTCCTTTTAGTAAAACACAGTCTGCATCACCATGCACACCGTCTGCAGGGGACAAGCGTGAAGAGCAGGGAAGAATCACTCAGCATGCTAGGAATAACGCTTGAAGTTCAAGAGCAGCAAAGGCCTCCTGTGTTGATTGTGTCCCACCTGTCTGACACTCAGGTAAGGATACCACAGTTACACAAAGAGAAAAGTGAGAGAAATCAGTTGATCAGAATCTAAGTGGATCGGCCCCACGAATCCACTGGGCGACTTCACGCAAGTCACTCCTCTCAGCCTTCCTCCTTGGGAAATGAAGAATGTGGACTGAGTTCTAGGTCAGGAATTTCCCAAAGTGCTTCCCTGTGTGAATCTCGTATCGACCCTGTTGCTCTGCAGAAATCTACCATCTAAAACAGTTGTTCTTAATGGGAGCAATTTTGCCCCCCAAGTGATCATTGAGAGCAGAGCCTCTGGAGGCGGGGCTGGGGGGAATGCGGCTGGCACCCAGCCAGTAGAGGCTGGGGTGCACGGAACATCCTACAAGGCCTGGGACAGCCCCTACAAATAGGACGATGACTGAAATAGCCCAAAATGTCAACAGCGCTGAGGCTGAGGAACCTCGGTGTAAGAAATGACAGAGGGGGGCTAACAGGTTGCAGTAATAGGATTCTGGGGGATGACTTCCCTGCTGGTTTAAAAAACCTCCGGTCCTTTCCAAATGTTTGATACAGAGCCCTTATTCTATCACCATGAAACAACAACCAAGAAAAACCATGCAAAACGAACAGGAAGAACTCAGAAGCCAACGATGCCACCGCCAGAGAAGTGTCTCCCAGAGGCAGCAGGCCTCCCAGCCCTCTCCCGAGTGCGGCAGGGCTGGCCGCCGAAGGAGGGGCCTGAGCTGTTTGATCTGGGAAGCTGCAGAAGACCTTACTTAGCAAACATTCAAGATTTCCAGTGAGTCATTTGCCCGTGGCGGCTTTACTCTGTTGGCTCAGGTTCTCCTGTGTTTTGGTTGAGAGAGGCTGAAGAGGAAAAACAAGCTGCTTTGTTTCTCTTTAATTTGCACGGACATTGAGTGATACCTGGCACTTAGGCTAGTGCCCGTGCCTCTGAGGGTCTCTACAGCTGGGCCAGTGTGGGGCAGGTCAGAGCCCACGAGGGTCCCTGGGAGCAGTTATTTTAATATGGCATGCAGTCATAAATTTGAATAGTAACTTATTTAAATATAAACATTAAATAACATTTCAGGCCCTATTCAGAGAGAGTACAGATGTACCCTAGCACACCACAGAGGTAGCCAGGAGTAAAACAAAGATGCCTCTTCAGTGAGGGGAATTGTCCAAAAGGGAGACACAGGAAGCACAGCTAACTCGCCTGTTTGTGTGGTGAAGGCCTTCCTCTCCGCACGATCCCTGTCCCGCTTGTGACTTATCTCAGCCCAACTGAATGTGAGAGGGTCCGGCCCACCTCAGGAAGGCTAAGGGACACGTCCTGAGTTTGTGCCATCCTTCAGGTTACATTGCTTTTGAGATTCCAGGATCACAGGGAAATTCTGACCTAAATTGTCTGGATGAACTGTCACACTGTGCGCGGCCATGTCTGTCGAAATTTGGCACCTGCCGAGCTGCCCTCCTCCAGTGGATCGTCCTGGGCGCTGGCTCACCCAGCAAAATGGAATCTCAGGCTCAGTGATTTCTAATCTGCTACCACTTGCCATTTTCTCTTGGAAGAGGGCAGATTGCTTCGCTGATCTCTATTTCATCTTTGGAAAAAACTGGGATCATAATGGTTATCTGGCTTACATGCTTGTCAGGAGGAGTTATTTTAAAGCACTTTGCAAATATAAAAATGTTCCACAAAATTGCAGAGTCATCCAGATGCTGTACCACCTGTCTCCTTTGGGGAAGCCATCCAAATCCACACCCCCCGAGCCGACTTTTCTCCTAGCTCCTGTTCTTGCTTTTGTTGAGAGATACTTAGATCTTACTTTATTTTACCTTACTTTATTTTATTTTTTTAAAATATTTTGTTTATTTATTTGACAGAGAGAGAGATCACAAGTAGGCAGAGAGGCAGGAAAGCAGGCTCCCTGCTGAGCAGAGAGCCGGATATGGAGCTCAATCCCAGGACCCTGAGATCATGACCTGAGCTGAAGGCAGAGGCTTAACCCACTGAGCCACCCAGGTGTCCCTTATTTTATTTTATTTTATTTTATTTACTTTTCAGATAGAAAAAGAGAGAGGGTGCAATAGTGGGGGCGGGAGGGGCAGAAGGAGAGAATCTTAAGCGGGGCTTGATTTCATGGCCCTGAGATCATGACCTGAACCGAGATCAAGAGTCAGATGCTTAACCCACTGAGCCACCCAGGCACCCCTAGATCTCCTTTTAAAATGTTTACTGTGCATGTGTGTGTGTGTGTGATGCAAAAGAATTCTGTTAAATATTAGTATCTTGAAAACTGTGTTTATAAGTCAAAACTTTTGTTTTGAAAAGGTGTGTAATTTGTTTTTTTCAACCACTCATTTGAATATAAGAAATGCAAATGAAGTGCACTTTTCTCTCCATATGGGAGCAAGTACTTGGCCATCACAAGAAATCTTGTTTGAAAAGCCAAAGGGCTAAAGCATAATGGAACTGTTCCATTCAATACCTTATTGAATTCAAATGAGCACATGTATGGAATGAGCCGAACATCTTTTCTTCTATAACTCTTTAAAATGGGCTTAATTGGGGCACCTGAATGGCTCAGTGGGTTGAAGCCTTCGGCTCGGGTCATGATCCCAGTGTCCTGGGATCGAGCCCCAAATCAAATGGGGCTCTCTGCTCAGTGGGGGACCTGCTTCCTCCTTTCTCTCTGCCTGCCTCTCGGCCTACTTGTGATCTCTCTCTCTGTCAAATAAATAAATAAAATCTTTAAAAAAACAAAAAATAAATAAAAATAAAATTTTTTTAAAAAAAGGCTTAATTTTAGATTTGCGGCACTACCATGAAAACTAACTCTTTTCCTTTAGAGGAAATTATTTCCTTTATGAAGAGCAAGTTGAAACAGACAATAGAATGAGAGACAAAATTTTCCACAAGCATAGCTTCAATTTTATACCAGAAACTTTATGGTCCCCTTTTACCACATTCTTTTTTTTTTTTTTTTAGATTTTATTTATTTATTTGACAGAATGCTCACAAGTAGGCAGAGAAGCAGGCAGAGAGAGAGGAAGAGAAGCAGGCTCCTTGCTGAGCAGAGAGCCAGATGCGGGGCTGGATCCCAGGACCCTGGGATCACGACCTGAGCCGAAGGCAAAGGCTTTAACCCACTGAGCCACACAGGCGCCCCCCCTTTTACCACATTCTTAAGGAATCAAATGAAATATCACATATTCCACAACAGCCTCTGTGACGAGCAGGTCCACCTCTGAGCTCCTTTCTCACCCAGTGCTTTTCTAAGAAACCATAATAGTAATGGGTGATACTGTTCAGAAGCAGAGAATCCAGAAAGCAAAGAACAGGACCTAGAAAAGGAGCAAACTAAAATGGACAGACAAGGAAGAACCTACAAAGCAGACACCAAACCCAGAAAAATATATCAGGAGGTGGGGAGGGGTGTAGTGTGGGGATGGGGGGATGGGGAACTAGGTGATGGGGTCAAGGCAGGCACCTGATGTGATGGGCACTGGGTGTTGTATGGAAGCAATGAATCACTAAATCCTAGACCTGAAACTAATATACACTATATGTTAACTAAGTGGAATTTATATAACTTGAAAGAAAAAAAATATGACATCATAGTGGCCACAAAAAAAAAGAATGATTAAATTTTGGAAAATTGAGATGAAGGAAAATTTTCCAAAGACCTGCCATCTAAATAAAAACACATAAAAAAAAAAAAAAGGTGGAGGGGTAGGGTGGCGCCTGGGTAGCTCAGTTGGTTAAGTGTCTGCTTTCGGCTCAGGTCATGATCTCAGGGTCCTGGGATCAAGTCCCGCATCAGGCTCCCTGCTTAGCAGGGAGTCTGCTTCTCCCTCTGCCTCTGCAGCAACCCCTGCTTGTGCTCTCTCTGTCAAATAAGTAAATAAATAAGATCTTAAAAATAATAATAATAAATAAATAAAATAAAATAATACTAAAGAAAGAGGGTAGTGACCACCCATGTCAAATGCTGTGAGGAGTAGAAGTGTCCAGATGTGACGAAGGGGTCACTGATAATGGGTGCAAAAGCCAGACCTTGATGCATTTAGGAGGCTTTTTATTTTGGAACATACTGATTTCAGACTGAATTGAGAGAAGAATCCTTATTTGCTAAGGAATATCAATTCATTCATAAATAGGTATATTAGGAGGCCCTGGGCCTGAGGTATCCTTGATTACAGGAAAAGGAATAATAGTTGTGTCTGATAACCACGAGACACCATCCCTCATTTGTTTCTGGGCTTCCTCAATTGAAAACATTGTTGAAAACACTCATTATCACAGTATCCCCAAGAGGTAGGTGTTAATACCTGCCATCTGCAGCTGCCAAACTCTGATGATTGGATGAAAACAATTATGTTATGAGTCATAGGTTCATAGGTTACTACTACTTACTTTCAAGAGTCAAATTACACACGTCTGATTGCAGAAGCAATGCGTGGAGGTACTGTGGAATTCTATATGCATATATAAATATTTCTCGCCATTGATCTTTATTTAACCTTGGTCAGATAAAAGTTAATGTTCTCCCATGTTCTTATATACCCTGAATCAACCCGAGCTTCCCCCTGATATATTCTCAATTTGCAAGTATCTTTGATAGAGTTGTTGTCATTTTTCTCCCCTCTGGGTGTTTTTCTTCTGTCTGCTTCCCCAGGTGGTGTTTTGTAAGTTTCACCAGTTCTCCTCAACTAAACTTCACTTTACCATCCAAGAAAACTTGATAATTATTGTTTTTTCTCTTTGATTGTACCAGTTTTCTGAAGGGACGCCTATCAGCCAGAAATGCTTAGATTTTATTTTCCCAGAAAATAGGTATTTCTAATCAGATACAGGACTACATATTTGAACTTTTGTTCATAGAGGAGACACAAACTCAACTGTGTTTAGCTTTCTGCTCTTTTTCTCTGAATCATAGTAGATTTTCAGGGAAGGGGAAGAACCAGAACTAAGCAAGTTACACTAATAAATTTAGGAAATCCCAGGGGTGCCTGGGTGGCTCAGTCAGTTAAACCTCTGCCTTCAACCCTGGGTCCCTGGGTCGGGCTCCCTGTCCAGTTTCAAGACTGCTTCTTTCTCTCCCTCTGCACCCCCACCAACACTTGTGCATGTTCTCTATCTCTCTCGAACAAATAAATAAACAAAATCTTTAAAAATAATACATTTAGGAGATCACAGCAGTAGCAGGGAAGGCTGATGAAATGAAGTTAGCATTTTGGTCTCACTACAGACCATAGAAATAAATACACCATCAATGTCAACAGATAATAGTAGGTAACATTTACTAGGGTCTTACTCTGAGCCAGACTCTGTTTTCAACTTAATTACTTCCCACAATCTTATGAAGTAGGCCCTGTTTTGTCATAGAGCCGGCCAGTCTGAGGACCAACAAGGCTAACATGACTTGGCAAAGGTCAACAGGGGTAGTGAGTTCAGAGCTGGGATTGAAATCCAGGCTGTCAATTTCAAACTAATGTTCCACAATTCTGCCTCAATCATTTCTCTACCTTTTAGGCATGCTTTCAAATATAGGATGTTTTGACCACAGAATTGAAGATGTTGAAAGGTCCCAAAGAAGTTAGTGATATGGTCTTGTAACAATATCTCACACTGCTAGAAGACACCTATAGTTGCAATTCTATGCCCTTGATTGCCCTTGAACATGGACTCCTCATTTAAGATGAATGCCTGCTCTGACAATACCCTCTTATATGGCAAAGCAAAGACCTTGCCAGTTCTAATTTAAAAAAAAAAACAACAAAACACTTTTGGAGTTACTGGCTTTACGTTACAGTTTACTTTTAAAGCTCTTATATGCACCAAGTTTATTCTATCCTGTGCTCAGTTTTATGATCCACTCAACTTGCTGCTTGAGGGATATGCAGAAACCGTGTTCTTATATAATTTACATAATTTCATGTAATTTACATTTTATATAATTAGCAGTACACCTTTGTGCCTTGAGAACCAATCTAGTTTTCTCATAACTGGAAATTTAAGTGAGATTATACATGAAAATCACTCTATTTATTATCACCCAGGAAGGGATAGATAGTTTGATTCACAAACATTTGAATCTTACTGTGTCGGACATTGTATTTGGACCTGGGGATACAGGAGGAATACAAACTAACTCATCAAAGAATTCCCTACCAAACAGTTATAATACAACAGGATAATTGACATAATAATACTTTATTAACTATGGTATGGAAATATAGAGAAAGACACAACTTTAAGTCTTGGGATTCTTAAAGAAAACTTGACAGATGTGGAATTTGAGTCTTTTAGGTTAAGAAGAAAGTTACCAGGTAGACAATGGGGATTCAAATGTAGCACCTAAAAGCAGAGAGTACAGCATAAACAAAGGCATAGAGAATAACGAATACTTTGGGAATGATCAAAGTTTCAACTGCAAGGTCATGGTGGTAATTGCTCAAGAGAGGAGGTTGAAAAGTGGATTGGGTAGATTGAAAAAATTCTTTCAGACCAGATGAAAATTGGCCTTACTAGGCAACAAGGAGTCATAGAAAGTGTTAGGCCATCATTAGCTTTACATTCTACAGTAGCAATTTGGGTACCATAAGAAATATAAATTAGACTCTAAGGGACTAATTCATCAAACCCTAGTGCCGATAGATCAAGAGACGGTGAAAGTCAGAATTAACCTGGTGGCAGTGGATTCTGTGGTGACATTTCAGGGCTTTTAAAAAAGGAGTTAAGAGACCATTTGGGATGGGAGAAAGATAAGAGAAGAAAGAAGGAGTTGATGTCTTCAAGGGTAGATGGTGCTTTTGTGATGATCAGGACTACTAGAAGGAGAATAAATTGGGGGAGGGGAGAAAAGTACCAGTTTAATTTAAATGTATTGAGTGTGAGATGCCAGTAGGACATTCAAGAGCCTAGGCCCTCCTTGACAACAGTTGTTTAGGTGATCATATCAGAGTGCTGGCGATAACTTCTGTCACACATATCAGCTGTAGGAGAAGAAAATTGAGTTTTGCCCATCAGTCCTTTTCTGTGCCATTTAGAAACATTGCATTTTCACCAACATCAGTTTTTTTGTGATTTGATGAGATCAACTGAAAACTTCCACTCTATTTTCCTGATCACGGTAACCTAGGGAAAGCATTAAATTGTGTTGATAAAATTGTTGGCAACAATCTGGCTCTAATGATAATAGCTTAGAATCATGAAGCAGCAATATTTTAGCCCAAGAGAAAACAAACTTTATCCTGAGCACATGTGTTCTTTTGCCTTTCTCGTCTGATGTTGCTTGAAAATTTTATTTTTCCACTTTGAATAGTGGATTCTGCCAACTGTTTTAAAAGCTTTTCTCCTTTTACGGGAGGAGGGGAATAGTTTTTCCTCCCTTCTGCCTGATAGCTGAGGAGTGAAGATTTAATCGGTGAGAAAAATATACACACTACAACCTCAGAATGTTCCCGCTGCTTTTAATGTTTGATGTACCTGACAGATGACCCTTTCAAAACAGAATAATAGGATAGGTGGTGCTGGAAAAAACCTTTTCCATCCAAGGCAAAACCACATGGACATTGACTGTAACTGGCATTAGCCTAGATATTTGGAGGCGGGGGTGGGGGGGAGAGACATGTCCTTGGGGCACAGATTCTATAATAAAAGGCTTCCAACTCCTTAAACACATACTCCAGGCTCACTACAGAAGATGTAATGGAAAGAACATTGAGCAAGAATCAGGAGACTTGGCATCTGTTTCTGACTCTGCCACTTTGTGGGATGGGGAAAATCTTACCCCTCTCTGTGCTTCAGTATCGTCATGTGCAGAAATTAGTGGCTGCATGAGATGAGTTCTGACTTTAATAAAAAATAAATACATATATTTTTGAACACCCATTATAATATGTCAGCTACTTTTACACGCATATTTGCACTCAATATAAATTGATTATGAAAAACAAACTGACCCATTATACCTATTATTTTAATCTTTTTAAAAGATTTATTTGTTTTATTTTTAGAGAGAGAGTGTGTGGGAGCAGGGGGAGGGGCAGAGGGAGAAGAAGAATCCTTAAGGAGACTCCCTGCTGAGCATGGAGCCCAAAGCGGAGCTCTATCTCACTATCCTGAGATCATGACCTGATCTGAAAGCAGGAGCCCGCTGCTTAACTGACTGAGCCACCCAGGCGCCCCACCTGACATTTATTGATGAGGAAACTGAGGCTCAGAGAAAAAGTTCACTCAGTATTAGGAGGTTAGTGAACATTTTAAGGCAGGGTCTTACTTTATTTTTTTTAAATTTTTAAAAAGATTTTATTTATTTATTTGACAGAGATCACAAGTAGGCAGAGAGGCAGGCAGAGAGAGAGGGAGGAAGCAGGCTCCCTGCCGAGCAGAGAGAGCCTGATTCGGAGCTCGATCCCAGGACCCTGGGATCATGACCTGAGCCCAAGGCAGAGGCTTAACCCACTGAGCCAACCAGGTGCCCCGCAAGGTCTTACTTTAATGAGTGTCCTTTCCATAGTATTGCACTGCCACTAAGTAATTTCCATTATTGGCCAGAAGAGCACGACCAATAGATACATCTAAAACAGTAAGACTAACCTACCATTCTTCATCCCAGACAGAAGCAGAGGATGAAAAGCAATTTGGAGGAAGAATTTCATAAAGTACCTTAGGACACGAAATCTCGAAGCTCTGAATAGCGACCACGAGAAAAGTGACCAGGGAGAGGTGCTATCCAGGTTTGGCAATGGGTCCTTTCTTATTGCGGCCAACGGGAAAGTTCCGCTCAAAAGCTGAGGAGGGAATAAAACACTGATTCTATTGTGTAAGAGAGGGGCCTTGCGAACTGTGAGGTAGTTAGGAAAATGTTGAGCTCTTCCCTTCTCATAGAGTGTCTATCTTTGAGAAATCGCATTTGTCCTTTGGAGGTAGGTGTGTGCATTTAACACTTTGTGTGTCCATGAACTCACGTGCAATTATATCAGTAGTGACTGATGGATCATGGGTGGGATAAATCAAGATACAGGACTGACTCCCAGTGGAGGTAAGATCTTAGAAGAGATCAGTTGCCTGGAAATCCCTCTTCACCCTCCCTCAACTGCCCTTCATTTTCCAAAGTTCCTGGGAAGTCAAAGGCTGTCTTTGTTTTTTCTATGGAAGGCCTCAAGAAGCAACTCCATTAGGAGCCCCTTAGCTTTGAGCTGTGTGTAGGATTGGGGTGGGCAAGAAGGGGACATGAGAGACCAATCATTTGGGTTGGAGGGGAAGATGGAGAGGGCAGCAGACTTGTTAAAAGAATATCCCCATTATGGAAAGGGGAGACTCAACAATGAGGGCCATGAAGGAGAAACAGGTTGGAAACAGGAAGAGCCCACAAGGAGATCCCACTGTGAATAGCTGGCCATTTTGCAGCCCTTACACCCTGAAAAAGAGGCTTACTTAGTGTGTGGCTTTAGGTTCTCTTCCCTGCTCCTTTTGATTCTGCCACAGACATATCTTTCAAGTGGATTCCATCCACTTCTCGGTGATCTGCTGGTAGTATTTTAGTCTAGGACCACTCTCGACTCTCCCGAGGTTGCTCCACACAATCCCCCTCGAGCTCCCTATCCTGGGTGCCCAATCAGTTTCAACTCTTAATACATTCTACACAATACAGCCATAGAGGCCGTCCTGAAATACAAATCAGATCTTGTTGCTTCATCTCACCAAACGTTTTCCTTACCCTCTACATCGCCCTCCTGGTCAAGTTCAAGCTCTCTAGTGTGAAGGCATAAGTTCCTTAGTGGTTTTCCTGCTTATTTCTCCTGTTGCAGGTCTCACCACCCTCCGCCTCACAGATAATATCCCAGACGTAACGGGGTCCTAGTAGGACTTTTTTTTAAGCTTTCTTTCCCTCTGACCTCAGGGACCTCAACTGCTCCCTCTGCTGTGACATTCTCTTTCCCTTTTCTACCATAACTTCCCCCAGACTTTATCATGGATAACAGGCATTAATCTTTTTGATTTTAAAGAAACTCTCACTTCCTCTGGGAACACTTTCCTGCCCCTTCACTGCAAGCGTGTGTTCCTCTATGTGTTCCCGGAATGCCCGGGGATTACCCTATTGTAGGACACATCACACCTTCTTGTAGTTGCCCTATTTACTTGTCTGTATTTGCCACTAGTCTTTAAACTTTTCGACCAGTCTTTTTTGTTCATTATTGTAACTTCTTCCTCAGAATATTTTCAGATATTTGACACTCAGCAAAAGCTAGTCCTTCTTCCCCTCTGTGGAAGGAATAAATGGCTATTTAGCACCATCCACAAAATAGCTCTCCAGCTAAAGACAGCTAAGATACTATATACTCTTACTTTGTCTCAGATAAACGGCTGTGCCTCTTGAATCTTTGTTCATTAATCAAGACTTTTCTTGGGCTCTCAAATGTGGTTGTAATCTCCTGGACATTCCAGTCCTAGATTTTGTTTTATTCATACATTAAGTTTACACTTTGGCCAAATTTACATATTTGTGGACTGTAAGCATTGAATTTGGGATTAAAAACCTATAAGTAGGTGGAAGTATGGGAGAGGAAGAAGAGGGTAGGGGGTTCACATTGATTATTATTTCTTAGGGAATTCTGGGTAGAAAAGGAGAAAGGCTAAGGATGTCCAAGACACAAATGGTTTGGATTCTGTGGTCAACTCTTTTTCTCAAATTCACTGCTTGGTCCTCCACCTCTTCTCAAACCTCCAAACTGAATTTCCCCCTTCAGTGTGTTCTCTTCTGTCCACACTCAGTCACAAAGCTTCACCTATCCAGAAAATATATTCCTCGACACAAGAGAAGTAGGAATTTCTACTCCACACATGTTTCTTGTACTTTTGTTTTGGTCTAATTTCTCTACCTCCCAGTTAAAAAGGAAGCTAGATTAGAACCATATTCTAGTACAGATAGGATCACAGCAAGAGAAAACCAGAGGATTGCTTCAAGAACATCTGTTAATGTTGTGTTTATTCAACAACTCTTTTTTTTTATAAAGATTTTTATTTATTTATTTGACAGACAGAGATCACAAGTAGGCAGAGAGGCAGGCAGAGAGACAGAGAGAGGAAGCAGGCTCCCTGCTGAGCAGAGAGCCCAATGCGGAGCTCGATCCCAGGACCCTGAGATCAGGGCCCGGGCTTTAACCCACTGAGCCACCCAGGGGCCCTATTCAACAACTCTTTATTGAGCCATGCTCTTGGTGAAGTACTGTGTTAGGCACTGTGGTTCAAAGACGTGGAGGTAGCCTCTTCCTTGAAAAAGCTTACCCTGCAGGCTTCAGAGTTAATATAAATAATTATTGCTTAACTACAATATTCTTGACTTACATTCTTAAATATTTTCAGTCTTGAGAAATTTGTCTGTTTGCCTATTCTTCATGATTAGGAAAGGTCTGTTGACTGAGTGGATTCTAGGGTGGTCAGCTGGTTTTCTGATCCAGGGTGGTGGACAGGACATTTGTACATATGAATTGTGCTTCCCCATATTTCCCTGAAATAAAGGTGTAGATATACAAAATGAAATAAACCTCTACACCAAAGAGAAAGAAAGGGACATTATCAGCAGATAAGAGATTCTTTAAAAAAAAAATTAGAAATTGAAAGGCAAATTGAATAGTGGAATGTAGAATTATCAGACGTGTTTGGGAAACCAGCAGCATGAATAAGGTAGTCCAAGAAAAACAAATTGATCCTTGTGGAAATGGAATTTGAGAAATACAGACACCAACTACATTCTATATAATTAAAACCAACAGCTTCTATTCAGTGTACTCAGAGGCTATTGGAGAATTATTAAATCCATAAAACAAGAACAGGGAGGCAGTGAAAAGAGCTAAGCTCTGTGACTAGATGGACAGGTGAGCACGTGCATGTTTGTGTAAGAATCAGGAGCATGTTAATAGGAAAATGTTGGGCTGAGCTGACTGGTAAAGTTGATGTACTGCTCCTTGGTGGAGGGGGGATGGCATTCTAGGCAGGGGAAGCCCTGCCATGGAGCGTTTAAGGAAGACATGGAGTGAAGCCCAGGAAACCATAGGTAACTACAGAGAAATTATAGGCTTGATGGGTGCCTGGAAAGAGGTCAGCCTGGAGGTAGGCAGGAGCTAGTCTTTAGGACTTTGAAGCTGTTGGCATTTTATCTTGTCAGTAATGATAAACGTGGGTACGTTTTGTAGAGATAATTAATTAAGGAAGGGATTTATATGATCAAATAAAAGGGTGATTGACCTGAGTACTGTTGGCTGGTTGGATTCCAAGGGTTAAGCCCTAAGGCAGGAGGAAAAGCCGATCAATGAGATGATTTAAACTAAAGTGGGGGCGTTGAGACAAGAGTGGGGGATGGCGCACAAAAGTTATTAAGGTGGTGGAATTGATTGGACTTGGTGAGCCTAGTGGCGACATTCATCCAGACAGAGAATACAGGATGAGGAGCAGATTTCAGAGGAACATAATGAGCCCTTTTTTTAGCTCTTTGTGAATGTTCAGAAATGGCAGCTGGTGTTGCATAATTGCAAAATTGGGGTTTAGCTAGTTATTGGCTTCTAAGAATATAAACGCATTCCTTCTTTCCTCTGGCCTACTCTTGGAAAAATGACACCAAGGGGTGGGGGGGTTTAAGGGTGTTTTTTGAGTAAGGGCCTATATGTAAATTTCTTTACATCTTTATCTTCTCTGCCCCTTTTCAACGTTTTGGTTGGCTGTTCTTATTATATAGGTAATCCACTCATGGCAAAAGTTCAAACAAAAAGAAAATTTAGCAAGTAGAGGATAAAACCCTTAAAGACCTGTCCCAGAGATAACCAGTACTAAATAGTTTGGTCTACAGTCTTCCATATTGTTTTAATGTTATGTCCTTTTATTTAATCACTCATTATATTTTATGGGATCTTACTATAATACTGCTTTTTAATTCATTTACTCTATTTTTAATTTGGAAAATTTCAAATATTCATACAAGTAGAGAAAATAACATAACACCTAAATACTCAGCTCTTAGATTTAAGAGAAATTAGCATGCTGCCAAATCTCTTTTTTTTTTGTAAGTAAAATTTCAGTTACAGCCAAATCACCCAATTCCTATCACTTCTCTCTCCCTCCTACCCCTACCCACACACTCTTTCTCTCTGCCTTTCTGTATTCCAGAGGTTTGCACTATCTTGAAGTTGGTGTGAATCAGCCCTATGCATGTTTGTTTTTGGAAATAATTTTCTCCATATGTATCTGTCCAGAAAAATATATATAGTAATATTTTCTATTAGTCTATCATTTTCATTAAATGTTGACACTCATGGTATCACACTGTACCTATCATTTTTCCGTTTTTGAGATTTATCGTATTGCTCCATGTAAATTATTTACTTTTTAAAAATCTATTCTATGATACACATCCCCATGTTTCTTAGTATTATCAATAGTGCTATAAAGTGAATCCTCGAACATCTGGCCTTGTATAAATATGAAAGTCTTTCATAAATGTGGGACTATGTGGTGTGCCCACACTCAACTTTTCTAGAGATTGACAAATGGCTTTCCAAACAGGTGATACCATCTTATATTCCCACAAGCAATTTGTATTCTCTTCTGATTCTTTTCACACTTTTCCAATGCTTACTTTTTTTACATGAAAAATTTGGAGTTTTGAAATAGTATCTGTGATGGTTAATTTTATGTGCTCACTTGACTGGGCCACAGGGTGCCCAGATATTTGGTTAGATGTTATTCTGAATGTGTCTGAGAAAGTGTTTCTGGATGATATTAACATTTGATTTGATAATAAATTGCCCCCCACCCCAGTGGGGGTGGGCTTCATCCAATCCACTGAAGAAAGAATAAGGGAGAATCCTCTTTCCATGCCTACTGTCTTCCAATGGGGACCTGGGTCTTGTCTTGCCTTCATAATAGTACTTGGGCTAGAAGTTATACCACTGATCCTCAGGCCTTCTGACTTGGACTGGAACTGACCATTAGCTCTTCTGGGTCTCTAGCCTGTTGACTACAGCACTTGGGGCCTCTCAGCCTCTACAACTACGTGAACCAATTCCTTTATAATGTATTTATTTATTTATTTATTTATTTTATTTT